>JACMIG010003544.1:0-11979 GCA_014805385.1 Levipalatum texanum | reverse complement strand
AATTCCGTTTCCAAAATCTGTAAAATAGGCGAGCCCGCTGTCTAAATAGTCTTAATCTAATCCACGGATTCGAAGTTCCTGCCAGTCCTTCTTTAATAACGTTTTCTTCATTATCTTTTATCGTCATCAACATATGTATAAGCGTTATGAGCAGAGCTATGTACATTGCAAAAGATATATCACCCCTAATGCTGAGATAAAGATCTAATGCAAATAGTTTCCGGAGAAAGGTTCTGTTGTTGAACATTTTCCCAATTTTTATGACTTTGCGAAACCCCTCCGTTCAACCAAGGTCCCGTTTTGATTGCACAGCCTCACAAGGTCAGAGACATTGCTTATTGGCTGGGACCGAGCACAAATGGGCACAACGGACTGTTGATGGGCCTAAGCCATGGAAAAAAGCTTGATGTCAGAACTCAAGAAACGATGTGAATGAAAATATATCGTTATCAAAAACGCCGGAATAATATTGATCTGGAACAAAACATTCCTAATGTACACTGCAATGTTCCGGTGTCGTGGCTCCACGTGAACGGCAGCCGCCTCTCCCGATTCCCTCAACAACAGCGTTCGTTTGATCAGGCGTATTTGAAGCGGGGGAATTCATGATATAAAAGAAGGCGGTCTCTGCATCTCTCCAGCAGTCCTCCGACTTCTCCTTCATCATGCGCACTCTCATCCTCGTCTCCCTGTTGGTTGTGGCAGTGATGGCCGTTCCCTCCGCCCGTGGTTCCCGCCCTCCACCTCTTCCCTCTTCCGAATCCTCCGAGAGCAAGAGCAGCAGCGAGGAAGGCCCCGCTCCCATCGTCAAGCGATTCGCCTTCTCCGACTTCTTCAGCTTCGGAGGAGATTCCGCATCGTCCGAGGGAAGCGGCGATTCTGCCTCGTCTGAGGAGGTGGGGCTTTTCTTTTGATGTCTTCGACATTCATCAGTTTCCAGGTAGAAGCTGTCTCCGTTGCACTCGAACCAGTGATCGTCTGAACTTCCTTCCACAGCTCGTCATTCTGTTTCCACGGAATAAAGCGCCGTTTTCCTTACGCCCTGCCCAATCATCACGGTCCCATGGGACACGCATTCAATTAATACACCGAATAACAATGACTCAAAGTTAGAATCGTCTTCTTTGCTTGTGGCGGTGATTCTACGTGGTGGAGTATTTCTTCCTTGCTTTGTTCATAAGCCCGGAATATGGTAACCTATGACGCAGAATCCGGCACCGATTCTTCTGAGGAAAAAACGTGCTCTGAATCGTTCCGAACGGTAGTTTAACTGCTATACTCAAGTGCAATAAAAGTATTTAGGCTTGCATTCGAACTCCGCTTCCATACGTCCTTGTTCTCTTCGTAGGCAGGAAAAGGAATCTCACAAAATATACAACACTGATTTAGAACTAATTTGCATCACAATCTCGCTCGTCAGCGATTTACCCCGTATATTCGTTCTATTCATCGTTATATTCTTCCTACTACTATACACAAGGTGGAGTTACTAAAATTCGAATTTAACGGTTCCATTTAGAATTTACCAGTGGAAGCAGAATGAACTACCGATGCTCCAAAGTAGCCGCACTCAGAAAAGAACGAAGAAAGTCGAGGTGTATACAATTCAATCCACTTTAATCGTTCTTTTGCCAAGGGAGAGGAAGGGCAGATGCTCGATCGGCGATTGGTTGACTACGTTCACGAGCAGGCTTTCTATGCCGAGTTGCGCTCCGTCAGTTTCCTATTTTGGGGGGAAGAGGTAAAATGGAGTCTGAAGGATGTGGCACCTCGTCTCTCTCACAGCGCTTCCTTCCCCGTCGTCGTCGACGTCCACCGCACGGATCTCGCACAGGAGTTCGAAAATAACGAGTATTATCATTTACGGGTCTTATTTCTTGCAGGGCAATATACGAGACTACAAAAGATTCGCTGTACCTGAGACAAATATCGTCATCGATGCCTGACGTAGCTTACAAGCCTCGCTCGTTATCCTCACATATCGAAGAGGAGGATGACTTCGTCGATGCCCTTGCCACCCAGCGATCACATTCAGAATCTGCTCTCTAAACAAAACCTTTCGTTTTTATCTAAACCTCATTTAACTTAAATTGTCCCTCTGCAGCTCTTGTACAGACCTATTCAAATGAAAAATTCGCGCTAATTTGATCCATTAAAACTACGAAAACATACTTGCGAGCAAGTTTTCATTTATAAACCAACAAATTAAATTATACTAGGTGGCGCTGAGGAGGGATGTTACATTTACGGCGTTTAGCGAGGGAGCGATGGAGCGTGGGAATATGAGAGACATTGTCCACACTGGGGATAGCGGGGATGCGAGAGCGGGAGAGAGTGGAGGGAGAAGGAGGGCGCAGAGAGGGCGAGGCGTCACTATTGACCCGTCCACTCGATCCGATCTCACCTATCACACTGGTGAACTCTCGAACAATTCAATCAGTCTCCTGTGTGCTTTCGAGGATTCGATCATGATGCAAGGTTTGCCCTTTTCTTTTCTACGGTTGAGAAATGTTCGATTGCTCTTTGCTGTCGATTTGTGCTTGAAAGTGTGAATCAGCAGCGATAAAAGGGGTTTAAAATGCGCGTGGCGATAGGAAAGAGTGCCATTGTGGGAGCATGGCGAGTGTGTGGTTGGCAGGGTCTTCGGGGGATCCACCAGCGCAGTGTGCGGATTGCGGGGCCGACGGTCCAGTCTGGGCTTCCCTCAATCGGGGAGTTCTCATCTGCACGGACTGCTGCTACATTCACAGGAATCTTGGTCAGTTTTTCTATTATTAACAGCTAAATTGGAGCTCTTCCAGGCCGTTTCATCTCGCAGATCAAATCTCTGAAGCACAGCCACTGGGAACCCGCGCAGTTGGAACTCATCAAGTTGTTGCATCGATCAGGCAGCAATCGCATATGGGAGCACGCGCTGACTCAGTCCCAGTTCATCAACGCCGTCAAAAAGCCAGTTTCAGGGTATGTGTAAAATAATCAAATAATAACCTAGATGATTACAAATATTATTTTCAAAGAATAATTTTAGTGACCCTGTGTTCCCAACGAAGGAAGCGTTTATCAAGGCAAAGTACATCGACCAGGCCTACACCATCAAGCGAAGCAAGGTAATCATAAAACTATTTTTCGTTATGTATTAAGTACTGTTTTATCCAATAACTTCAAGCAATAAATTTATTTTCAGGACGAAGAGCCTGTAAACGTAGAGGATTTGAATCGGCAGCTGTGGAGTTGTGTTCGAGCGGGGCACGTCGACACGACATTGAGGTAATATTATTTGAAATAATTGATTTTAAATTATTTCCTACCAACCAGGTTGCTTGTACTCGGAGCGGATCCGAACTACTCCGGGGACAAACAAAACACACCACTGCACGTTGCCGCCAAAGAGGGACAGTCATTACAGGTTCCGTTCCTTTCCCATTATTCCACGGTTCTTCCCTCGCAGGTGGAACTGCTTTTCATCTACGGGGCCCTTCCTTCCTCGCTCAACGCCGCCGGCAACACTCCCGCCCAAGTGGCACGACTCGAGAATCACGTCAGGCTCAACGAGATGCGTGAATTACAAATCAAATTCAGATCGAGCTCTCGAATCGCCTGGAGGATCTCTGCTACGACGTCACCAATCGCCTCTCTTGGTTCCTCTGCAAACGGAAGCCGGAGCACATCAATGGGCAGCACTTCCTTATTCCGGATATTGTCGGTTCGTCCTTTCTATAATTTAAAACTAAAACTCTTATGCTTAAGCAAAGCCATGTGCTGGAAAAGTGTCGCTTCTGAAGCAAGTACTCTCGCTTGCCAACCAACATTTTGAGAAGCTTGCGCAGGATGTGTACGATGAGGTTTGCTGTGTCGCTTTTTGTTCGACATGGGAATCCTTTTTTGCTAGGTGGACCGACGGGAGACAGTGATGGCTTGGGACGCCCTGAAGCAGAACGAGTCCAAGCACTTCGTCAACGAGCAGTGTGTCGCCGTCTTCCTCCCTGTGAGACACTTCCATATGATCTGCTTTCTAATCTTTGTGCATTCAGCTGAATCCTTCGATGCCTGCCGTCAGAAATCAGATGAGGCAGAAGTTGGCTAAGTTTCCTACTCGACACTTCGCACAACTCGTCATCGATGTTCTCAAGGAGGCCAAGAGGAGGTGGGAGTCATCGTAGATGATACATATTCCACAAATTACAGGCACCTCGGCCTGGACGACAACTTGGATTTCATCGACAGCGCGAGGAAGTTGAACGCTTCTGAGTCAGTTGGCCGGGGGAATGCAAATAAATGCAAATAAATATCTTATTCTCAGAAAAATGCAAATAAATATCTTATTCTCAGACGCGTGAGCGACAGCCGCGACTACGATGACGTTGCCGAGTACAGGAACAGAAGCAGTGGAGGGACAAGAACTGCATCATCCAGTCTCGGAATAGGAGGTGCTTCACGTCGAAGGGAATCGGGTTCCCTCCACTCCATCCTCGAGGACCGCGAGCCTCCCCTTCCACTCGATGCAGTGCTCGAACTCAAGGAAAGGATCTCGGAGCTAGAGAGCGACAGGGACAATCTCATCACCGACAACCATGACTTGAGAAAGTCAGTGGTTTTGTGACAGGGTCATGATATAAAACGTCTTGATTTCAGGCAGCTGAACATTTTGTTGCTGAAATCAGAACGGAACGAATCGGATGTGGCGATGATGCGGCAGGAGATCGAGATGTTCCACCACAGTAACATGGCCAGGAGGTTAGACCTCCTTTTGCCCTCCTATCATCCTTCAGGATGCCCTCTCCCGCCCTGCCCGGAACGGGGTCGATGACGGCCTCCACGGCCTCCGTTAACAATAACGGAGAAAGGAAGCAGTCACGGACGAACGTTCTCGGTCTGCACCTCTCGTGGCCTCCTGTTCACACTTCAACAGAAAACATCGGCGTAGTTGATGCGACGTCTCGGAAGGCTCCTCGCGCTCCGATGACTTCGCCTCTCCCGGGGGCTACGAGGATCCTCCCTCCATCTGGCAGAATGTCCGTCGACCACACGAGGGATCGAGTAGAGCGCATCGACGACTACGGAAGAGGCAGGGAGGGTGAGGGAAGGGACAGGATGGAGAGAAGCGACGGACCCCGAATCGACCAGATCTTCCCAGGCAGCGGTGGGAGAATGCGCTTGTGACCACATTATTAGCGTGCTTTGCAGACTTCCCCGATGCCCTGATTCGAAAGACGGAGAGTCTCACTCTGGCCATCAAGGACATGTTGGCAGACGCTACGCGACCTGCCTTTGCCGATGTCTCGGAGAAGCATTCCTTCATCGTGCGCCAATATAAATTTTCAGTAAAACTAAATAGTTCAATTCAGATCGCATCTCTCGTTCGTGGCATCATCGAGCAGGTTCCCGTCGGCCTCCCAATGGCAGCCCAAGTCGATGATTCCATCAACAAGCTCCATGTTCGTCATCCCCCCTCATTCTAAATGGTGATCATTTCAGGACGCGACGGCCCGTTTGTCTGCCAAGTGCACGGTTCTCCGCATGCACGGCTACTCGCGTGACGTGGGCCCTCAGGATGCGTGCGATGCCGCCTACGAAGTAGCCAAGGCAGCCAAGTCCCTCCTCATGGCCGTCCACGACTAAGTCCTCTTCGGAATATTTTTCCCGTCAATTAGCACCCCTTTTGAACCCCTGTAATTTATTCCTCTCCAGATTCGAACTTTCAAGGTCACTTACCCGCGCATTTTCAACTCCACTTAAAGCGTATCAGACAGCTCTATGCAATCAGTATTGTCATTTCGTTGTATCGGTATCTCATGGTGCCTTATCCGCCTTTACAAACTGCTCACTCCTTTTTTCTGTTGCCAGTGCGCAATCATCTCAGTTTGAGTCGTTGAATGGACATAATTCTCAGAGTACACAGCCCTGCCGCCGATAAACGATCTGCCCCCTTGTACCTCGGGAACGGGGTCCACTCATACGCGGGGCAGGGGAGAGTCTCCAGGGACGCCCTCCTCTTCCGCCCATCCTCATCATCACGATCAATGGGCAAAGGGACAAAGCATCGTCCCCCTCCACTTCCCTCCTGGGGATTAGCATCGCAAATCTTTTGTCGATTACTAGGGACGCGGGCTTAGTGCGGAAGCCCCCGGCAGGGTGGCTTGCGCCCCCTATTTTGCACCCTCCTAACTCGACCGCCCATTTTGCCCCACCCAAATTGGCCGACTCATAGGCGGAGCGAATTGGAGGTTTATTGGATGAAGTCCCGTGCCTGAGTTCGTTTCACTCAACTCAGAGGACACTCGGGAAGGTTTGGATGAGCAGTAGTCACTCGCCCTCTGCCACCATGGAATCCTGATGATCGCCAATGGTTCGTATTTTCTTTAATTCATTTCTGAACCATGGTGCTTGCTTTAAAGAAAGACATTTTCAGCGGTCAGTGGGCAGCTTGGCTGGGCTCCTCTCGTTTCTGCATCTTCTTCTTACGAATGTCGCCAATGCGAGCCCCGACGAATACCGCCTCTTGTCAGATTTGAGGTCTACAACATTTTATCGTTATTGTCTCGGCTTTGAAACTAAGAAGGGGTTCAGAGGTTTGGTAGAAGCTTGTACGAGTAACAATAATTACAGAAAATGAGCAGTTATTACTCTTAGTTTTCAATCAAAGTGGCACATTAAACGATTGTGCACCTGAAAGCAATAACGAGCAAAAATTTAAAAAAATAGTTTTAGAATGAATGATAATTATTTTCAGGCAGAACTACGACCCTTACGAGCGACCTGTTGCGAACTCAAACGATTCTCTACCAGTGTTTATCAAGATGTACCTGCAGCAGATCCTCGATGTTGTGAGTCGATTAATGCCAAAATATTGACTGATAAAAATTATTGCAGGATGAGAAGAATCAAGTTGTTACGCTGGTGTCATGGATCGAATACGTAAGTTTTTTCCTTGCAATTAAAACCCATTATGGCACAGAGCAGCTGAATCGTAACTTATTGACAGAAAATTATCAACCGAATATTGCAAATGTTATAACAATTACGAGCCAGTGAAATAAATTTAATGTAATGTACTTAGTATTATATTGTCGGCTTGTGCCGGAATGCCCTCGGGACTCATTTAACTGTCAGCCACAAACTCGAGACTTTCAGACTTGGACTGACTACAAGCTGAAGTGGGACCCTTCGGAGTATGGAGGAATCCAAGACATTCGAATACCCGGAGGAGCAAATGCAATTTGGAAGCCTGACGTTCTATTGTACAACAGGTTAAATTTCATGAATATTATTTTATATCATTTTCAAAATTTGAAGGGCTAAATGGAAAAGAAAAATAAATAAATTTTAGTGCGGACGAGAACTTCGATTCGACATATCCCGTGAACTACGTGGTCGGTCACACGGGATCAGTCATGCAGGTCCCTCCTGGCATCATGAAGTTGTCCTGCAAGATCGATATCACTTGGTTCCCCTTCGACGATCAGATGTGCCATCTCAAGGTTCGTGTCAGAGGAAAAGGGAGAAGGGCTGAGTAATGAGGGAGGAGGAGTATGCCTGGATTAGTGGAGAGGGAATCTCGGCGTCTTGACCACTCCACTCGTAATCCTCCATTAATCAAGCTAGTCATGCTAGTCAGCCACATCTTGTACACCCTTGAACATCGGTTACTAATCCCTAACATCCTCATTTCAGTTCGGTTCCTGGACATACAGCGGTCTCTTCATTGACCTGAAGATAAAAGAACCCGATCCGCCCCTCAACAACACGGAACTGAGCATCGACTTGACGTACTATGTGCAGAACGGAGAATGGAACCTATTATGTAAGTCAAGGAAAGGATGAATCAAAGTCAAATTGGGTTCAGCGGTCCCGTCACGAAATGAAACTAATATATTCGGCGACCAGCCGTATCCATCGATCTATTTCTATATCATAATTCAACGCCGCACCCTTTACTACGGGCTCAACCTCATTATTCCTTCCCTGCTCATCTCCCTAATGACTGTTCTCGGATTCACGCTGCCACCTGATGCCGGAGAGAAGATCACACTAGGTATATCGTATATCCTTCTTGCAGTGCACCGTATTGAGAAATGTCTTCAACACTCCAACGATATCAGTGCTCTTCTAAGGACCAGTGTGGGTGCACGTCCTTAGAAGGTTTCAAAAGGTTTACGGGTCCTTGAAAGGTTTACGGGTCCTGAGATATCGCCGACGTGATCCTGTAGGTTGTCACAGATACTGAGCGGTACTCCCATACTGATACTCCCATACTGAGCGGAGGCCACAGAGCTCGTCTCGGGGTAGTCCCAGACAGAGTGGTGGACGCAGCGTTCGTCATGGAGGTCATTCCAGACACAGTGTAGGCCCCCCTCGTCACGATCTTAGTCCCAGACTGAACGGGGGATCACGGAGCTCGTGACGGAGGTGGTCCCAGAGAAGGAGTAGGACTGTGAGATGCTCCGTGGACACTGCGTAGTCTGGGACCACCTCCTTGACGAGCTCCGTGACCTCTGAGACTATCTCCGTAACGAGATCTTTGACGACCTCCACGATGACTTTGGAGAAGTCTAAGGACCAGTAAACTTTCTATGGACCCGTAAACCTTCTAAGGACGCGTACTATTCCACCTTCTAAGGACACAAATCCCGAGCAGAGCCGATTTTAGAAATCACAATCCTCCTGTCGGTGTGCTTCTTCCTCAGCATGGTTGCTGACATGACACCTCCAACGTCGGAAGCTGTTCCTCTTATTGGTAATCGAGCAGAAAAGAGAGTGACGTAATATTTATTTCAGGAGCTTTCTTCTCTTGTTGTATGCTGGTAGTATCGGCGTCTGTGGTCTTCACAGTATTGGTGTTGAATTTACACAACCGCAAGCCCGAAACTCACGAGATGAGCCCTTTCGTAAGTATCCGCTTGCCTGGTTTAATGATATATTTCACTTCAGCTCCGTGAATGCCTTCTGATCTGGCTGCCATGGATTCTCATGATGCGCAGGCCAGGAGCCACCGTCTTCTCCCGCGCCAACTTCAAGAACATGAAGGCCACCGAGGTATCGTTACGCATAATAAAAAGCAAATGAATCCTAATTTTGTATATTTAAAATTGACCAACCTTTTGCATCGTTAATCCACTGAAGATATCTTTTGTTCAGGAATCCAAGATGTTGACTGCACAAGTAGCGATCGCCCGTCAGTCGGACAGGACTCATTCCGCCGATAGTCTCTCCCTTCTCCGAAGCATCCGAGTTGATAAGCCTGGATACCATCCGAATTACGATCAGATGGAATTCAATGGTTGTCTTTTTCTCACTGGAAGTTCTATCGTTGGTCTTTTTAAGGAGGATCGTACGCGACGGGAGTGATTATGTCTTCTCCCCATATCTGCACTGCCCGAAATCCCCTCACAAAACAGGCCCCGCCACTTCCTCTCAAGCCTAGACTCGACCTCACGGAAATTGAGCCCCAGTCAGGTAATCTCCCTAATGCACCTTAGGGATTCAGCAACCATAAAACTGGCTGCTTTGCAGTCACCATGGTCAGTGAGATAAATCGTTGCATGCAAAAAGCATGCGTGGAGTTGAGGACGATCTCTACGCAGCTCTCTGCAATGAGGAAGAGGATGGAGGAAGACGAGAGGGTGCGTGTCCCTCCCGTCATGCAATGAGAACAGTCTCTTAAGGATGAGCAGGCTGCTAACGACTGGAAGTTCGCGGCCATGGTCGTCGATCGCATGTGTCTCATCACGTTCACCACATTCATCGTCGTTTCCACCTGCGGAATCATGTTTTCTTCCCCACATCTCATTGCATAGCAACTGTATCGTACGATTCTCCCAGGCATCAGAGTGCCTTGTTCCCATTATCCGTTTATCAGCGCTTCTCTCATGGCAAGTAAACGAAATCATGTGGTGCTTTTATACAGTACAGTATCCAAGGTCACCCTTCGGTTGCACTCTCAGTGGATAGCACAAACTTGGTGTGGGGGAAAACATCTTGCTGTCCCTGGGCCCTCAAATTGACTAGAGCAGAACAACAAGCTGGGAGAAGTGCTGGGGTCGGGGAGGGAGAGCGGGAAAGGGATAAATTGCAGTTTGTATGTCACCAAAAGAGTCTTGGCATCGCAAATTCATGGAGATCCGCTCGTCTCTCAGTGGAAGTCGCGGTCGCTCGTAATGAGATAAGCAGCTCGAGTCTCTTCTATTCATGCGTCTGTCACGAGCGAGAATCTTGGCACCCGCCCCTTCCGCTCCTCCCATTTGCATATCGAGGCCTCGTTCCCTCTAAGACTGCTAATTGGACCGGATCGAGATTACACCCTCGGCGAGTGCTCGTTGTGTCCAGCATGGCGCTGTGTTTACAGGAGGTGTAGTGGTCCGTCCATTTTGGAAGGGTGTCACAATTGGGGGGATGAAGCGAGGGAGAGCTATGGCATACATTCCATTTGTGGCCCTCGCTTATCGTCCTCCCGTTCCTCCCCATCCTTGTTTTCATTCCACCCCACCGACCCTCGACCGTTTTTCACGCGGATAGTCCCATAGGCGAGTCGTCCCTCTCCAAATTGTATCCCCCATACGATACTCCTTCTCCACTGTACTCGCGCGGCCCTCCAAGAGGGGGACTCCAGAATAGTACGGGTCCGGGCAGGGCAACGTCTCCAAGGGGGAGATGCCGCAAACGACGTTTGCTCCTCCTGAATATGGAAGAGGGCCCTTCTACTCCTCTTGACGCCCGCCATGAATTCAGACTGATTATGGTGGCCAGTTCGAAGAGGCCGAGACCTCCCTCGGCGGCCGCGACTCGGGAACCCCTTCCCCCTTCCACCCCTTTACACCTCTCCTTAATCTCCAGACAGTCTCTCCTGATTGTCTCGGGGGAAACAGTGTGATGTTGTTCGTGCCGGTCTGAGGAGGTCGAGAGTGGGAGGGGGGGGGGGGCATGGACTCTGCTCCGGCTAATAACCGCCCCCTGCTGAAATGCGATATTTCACACTTGTCTCTTGCTCTCTCCATGCCGCAGCCCTTCCACTGGCTAATATTAAATTCTGAACACTTCTGCCAATCGCCGTGCCTGTTTGCTCACTCTGGACAACGGGCCCATTAACACCGTGGCCTATCGGAACTCTTTGATTCTCTTCACGGGACCCTCCCTTGATGTCCGTTTTCATCATATTTCCCTTCTTTGTCCGTGGCCGGCCAGTGTACAGATGTCCCGTTTTCCATGCCTCCTGACTCCTCCCTCCCTCCTCTTATAAGCGAATTGCGCTGTTCCATTGTGAGTAATGATTCATCACTGGCCTGGTCATTCGGATGGCGCCCTGTCCCCTTCTTCCCTTCTCCTCCCCCCTCCCTCCCTCCCTCCCTCCCTTCCTTGGGCAGCCCCGACACATCGAAAAATCTGCTGCTACGCATCACTCGCGGGGAGACTTTGTCACACGCCCCATGTTTGGGATTCCTTCGCCCTTCTCAGTCCCCCGACTCTTCCCTTGTTCAATCTGCAGCTGCACTGCCCTCTAAGGTCATCTAAGTCCACTAGGGTACAGTAATCGAAGCACACGACTATTTGTCATCTTCTTCGTTCCTCGCGATATCTTTGTGAGAAACAAAGATTGTTGATGCAGGGGACGGAGGTGTCTCTTGTTCTTCCCATGCAGCCTTCTGCCCCCCGGGGGATATTTCTTCCCCTTTCTGTCGTACTCTGGTCGAGGGGAAGTCTCCCTTCCCTCCCTGATATGAGGCCTGGGGGCTTCTAATTTCTACGAGATGCTAATCCGGCGTCCGTCTCTCATTGCCCTCTCGACTGGGGCAGATGAATGGGGGCATTGCGGGGGGTGCCTCATCACCACTCGTATTCTTGTCCCTCAACCCTCACTCGTCCCTACTCTGGCGACCACCATCTGACCCTCCAGAGACCATCCGCCACTTCCCGTCAGGGGGGGGGGGGGCGGGGGGGGGGGGGGGGGGGGGGGGGGGCGGGGTGGGGGGGGGGGGGGGGGGGGGG
>JACMIG010003543.1:0-11981 GCA_014805385.1 Levipalatum texanum | reverse complement strand
CCCCCCCCCCTCCCCCCCCCCCCCCCCCCCCCCCGCCCCCCCCCCCCCCCCCCCCCCCCCCTCCCCCCCCCCCCGGCCCGCCGCTCCCCCGCCGCGGACAGACGAAGGGGCGACCGGAAGGGACAAGGAATCATCCCGAGTACTGTGGACTCCTCTCACTGTCTCAACATGGCCTCTTCCACGAGTGGAGGGAATGGAATGTGGATGATCGTTGAGGGCGGAGGAATTGAATTAGAATTAGCATACAACCAGTTCAAAGGACACCACCGCCTCTTTTTTGTCCCTCGGAGGAAGAGAAGACGGTAATCGTATGAGACATCGACGGCCAATGAACGAAACAGAGTTGAGTTGGAGGAGGGGAAGAGGAAGTGGAGGGGATCCATGAAAGGGGCCATCCACACTGTCACATCTCACATACACTTGGTGGCAAATGCCCAGGTGTCGCTTGAATAGCGTACGGGGCGGACCAGGGTGCAATTGTGCAGAGAAGGCCAAGGGGCGGCTACGGGGGAAGAGGCTTCCATGGGAGGGGACAACTCCTTCGACTGCGACGTCGCGCAGACGAGAGAGAAGGGCGAGTGGAGAGGGAGAGGGAGGGAAAGGGAGGAGGGAAGAGGGAGATCGGAGAGGGAAGGGGAGGGGAGGGGAGACATTCCCTGCATTCCGTACGCGGTTCAGATGGATGAGGATGAGAGGGAAAGAGGGCACTTCCTGTTTGGGGGCGAGGTTGCAGCTGCAGGGAGGGGAAGTGGCAGAGGAGTAGGAGAGAGAACTCGAGGGAGGGACAAGAGTATACCCAGCTATCTACGAGGGGGATCAGTAAACGGTGGGGGGCAGTGTCATTCTCGTCACCCTCTCAGATCCCCCGATTGGAGTCCCCCATGGACTTACTCTGGGATTGTCGAGTTGGTGAAGGCGATGGGGGAAGGGACGGTGGGAGGCATCGAGGAGGGAGTCGAAGTTGCAGTGGGGGGCGACAGGGTGTTCCTCCCCCTCCCAGCCGTGTCTCCTCCTCCGTTTGCTCTCCATCTCTCCCCCCTCCTCCCTTCTCTTCTCTCTCTCTTCCTCCCCCTCCGCGCCCTCTGATCCGTGATCGCATTCCGTTCGTTCCGTGCATTCCCCTCCACAGCGTGCAACCCTGCTTCCGTCTGCCACTGTGGGGGGCGTCCTCCTGCCCTCCCCTTCCCTCCCCCTCCCTCACTCCCTCCCTCCCCCTCATCCTCCTTCTACTTCTTATCACTCCATGATTCATGACTCCTCATGAACAGGTGGGATCTTTCGAAAGCGAGTCCTCTCCCCTCTTCTTCCTCTGTTCCTTTGTTTCCGTGGCTTCAGAACAGGAGGGTCAATTCCCTGCATTCTTAGTTGCTTCCCCTGCTCGTCCCCGTTGTCCTCTGCAGGGTCGACTGACCACTCCTCCCCCTCCTCCCCTCCCCCTCCTCCCCTCCCTCTCCCCCTCCCTCGCTTCCTGTTTCACTCCATTTTTGCTACAGAAGCAATAGCAGTTGATAATGGGACGGGGAGTGGAGGAAGGGAGGCGACAGTGAAAGGAGCTCCAAATTCCGATTGACCACAATCTACTTTATCACTATAATGCACCACAAAACGGAACCCGTTGGAAGGATGGAAACGAATGCAGCAGCTGAAGACCCGGCGGAGGAGGAAAGAGACTGCGATATTCCTATTGGATAATGTCACTCTCCTGGAGGGGCGGAAACTTCTCGAGACAGAAGACGTCGAGGAGGTGGTAGGCCACCTGAATGGAAGGAGGAGAGAAGAGAGAGAGAGAGAGAGAGTAGAGGGAGTACCTGGACGAGGACTGAACCCGAGTAGACCATGAGGGAAGTGATGAAGACGACGATGCTCATAGGGACTGAGATAAGGGAAGGGATGCGATCGATGGAGGGATCGAGGAGGAACCGGTCGGAGGGACAGAGAGGAGGAGAGGAGAGGGAGGGGGAGGGGAGGAGGCAGGCAAAAAGAAGACCCCCGCCCCATTATGGAATTCCCCCAGCCAAGAACAGATTCAATCGCTCTCCCTCGCTAGTTGCGCATCCCCAGTCAAGAGGGAAAGTGACGTACTCTTCTTCCAGGATCGGCAACGTCGATGCAGCACCCGAGGGGAGGGGAGGACAGGTGGAAGTGAAGGAGGAGGAGAAGGAAGAGGAGGAAGAGGAGAAGGAGGACGACGACGAGTCGACGGAGGACTCATTCGACGACGTCAGTGACCCTGATTCATCCCCTGTTTAGAGAAGGACGATGTAGTGGATACCGAGAATGAAGTGCTGCCGCCTCCACTCGCACATTCTCTGGTGCTGGTGGTCCATGATGGCGGGCGAGGACGAGGGCATCACGGAGGAGGGGAGGGGGCTGCGAGGAGTGGAGTGACTGGCCGATGGAATGCTTCAACCTTATCTGTCCCTCAACCTTCGACCCGATGGATGGGGGGGAGGGGGAGTCTCCCTCCCCTCCACTCGCTTCTCCTCAGATAACGAGAGCATCAGTCGTGTATTGGACGTCATGACCCACTCACGAGTCTCTTCCCTTCCTCGGATCTCTGTCCACGTGAACAAGTCGAGGGGCAGGAAGAGGAATGTGAGGAATGGGGTCGTAGTTGTTGATAACCCTGCCACTGGGGCCTGGCCCATTCACGTGTCCGCCACAATACTCCCATTTACAACTTCCCATTTATTCAGAAGAACGATCCAAATAAAATTTCATGAAAGAAACGTGGGTGAAAGAACGTCCATGGCCATGAAGTTCTTTGAGTAGATGGAGGAGACATAACAGAAGGGGAGAGAATTGTGCCCGAGAGAAGAGTGGGGGAGAGAATGTCGGGAGAGAGGACATAGGGAGAGAGGATCAAGGGAGACAACAAGTAGGGATTCAAGACATTGGGGGAGAGGACGTACGGGGACAGGATGTAGGTACTGAAGACTCCGGGGGAAAGGACATTGGGGCCGAGAACGTATGGGGAGAGGATGAGGGGGTTACCGATGGAGGGAGAGAGGAGGGGAGGTGAGAGGAGAGAAGGGGAGAGGAGGCCGGGAGAGAAGAGGGAAGGGGAGAGGATGACAGGGCCGAGGATCGTCAGCTGAAGCAGCAGAGGAATTGAGGAGAGAGGGGGGGAACCTTGTTGGTGGAGGGAGAGAAGGCGTAAGGGGAGAGGGTCGTGTGGCCGAGGAAGGAGACCTGAGAGGGAGTGGAGGGGGAGGGGGAGGGGTCACCTCTCTCTTCCACCTCGTCGGTAGTGGATTGGCCATCATCCGGAGGCAGTTCCTGAGTGCTTCCTCTTTCTCTTCGTGGCCCCAACGACCGTATTCGACCAAGTCGAAGGGAAATGAAGACATGTTGAAGACTCCTGGAACTGGATTGATGTGAGTGTGAGATATCCGACTACCGTTCTTCCAGAACAACATTCGTAGTTGATCGCTGCTAGCAAATGTGAATCCACGCGTGGAGAGTTCATGTGCTTGGTCAGTGGACATTTGGCCATGGAGGTCGTCGAAGATTCGCGCGATGAGCTATGAACGAAGGTGAAGGGAGGATGAGGAGGAGTGCCTGTGTGGCTGCATCGATGTCCCTTCCCATTCCCTCCTTCTCTGCCCTCTTCATCGCCTCCATCGCCTCCTCCAAGAGATCGGTCGTCCCTGCACAGAGAGAGAGAGAGAGAGAGTGAAGGAGTGGTGAGTGGGGAACCCGAGGCCTCCAAGATGAGGCCGAAGAGTGGATGGGGGTGGGGGTGGTAGAGGGGGAGGAGGTCGGGGGAGAGGAGGCCCTCGCTCTCCTCCCTCGAGAGGGGAAGGAAGCGAGGCGAAAGAAGTCGATGCCCATTGAGCCCAATAACATTCTGAACTGCAGCGATTGATTCCCCCACGGGGTCAAGGGGAAGAGGCAGTCTGAATACAGTCAATTGGCCATGGAGACAGGGCAAGAAAGGACTCGTCCCGTAGTGGGTGGCCCGCCCCGAGGAGGACATCCAACATTCGCCTTCTACGACTTTTAGCCTTCATTTCCCTTCGCATCTTTCGCAACTGAAGAGAGTCCTGGAGGATGAGAACATGGAACAGTTACCTGTGCAAGTTTCATATCGATTTCAGAGCTTGTTGGCATTGGGCGTAATCGCTTGTTGCTGGTAACTCGAATGAGACTCGTTATTCCTCGGGCGATTCCCTTCCACGGTTCGGATGCGTCCAGAAGGTTGGCGGCCACGCGAGTCCTCCTCACTCCCCTTCCCTCCATGGAACTCCTCGACCTGAGGGAGGCCGTGGAGGGAGGGACAATGGCGCCTCTCCACCTTCGTCGACATTGTCCTCGTAGACGATGGCGAAAGATAGGATTCTTCTTGTTCATAACTAGGTGGAATCGACGAAGGCGGTGCAGACGATGAGGCGGAGGGGGAGAGGCCACGAAGGAGTACCGATCAGTCGACGACTTCTCCCCGTAGAGCGACAGCTGAATGCACTCTCACTCGAAGCCTTCCCCACTCTCCACGAGGTCTCCGTCGAATACGTGGTGGAGGCAGGCGGAGGCATCCTTGATCGAGTCATCCTCGGATATTCCGTCCATGCAAGCGACCAGGGCTCTCTGCTGGGGAAGATCCCTGTGAGGGGAAGGGGATGAGGGGGATGGGAGGAGGGGAGAGGGAGACCCGCGAAGGGAGGAGAAGACATCCTTGGCCACGGCAGTCAGCAGACCGTACACTGCACCCGTATACCACGTCTCGTGCATCTTCACCACCTTGGCCAGTTCCTCGGGCGACATCTCAAGGGGGCACTGGAGGGAAGGGGAAGAGTCTACCATGGCCCTCTCGATAGACGACAGCTTCTCTTCATCCACAAGACTCCATGCCACTTGGATTGCTACTGAATTTACGAGATACTCCAAAATGCGAAATGTGAATTGACCAAAATATGAGATGAAGATAGTGGAGTGTGTCGCCATGTAATCGACTGGCGAATGAGAGTACCGGAGTCTATGGGGGGAAGACTCAGATGGGGCGTGTTCATTGGATTGTTCCCATGCACTCAAGGTCAGTGCGAATCCCTCGCGCGAGAGTCTCCGTTATTCCGAAGTATTTGACAGATACCCCCATGCATCACCAGCAACCAGAGAATTGTTGCTGGTCGTCCGGTCTGATAAATACGGAAACTGCCTTTATGAAGGGTCGAATATCTCGCAGGTGAAGTTTGGGACGTTTCCTTGTGAGGAGGGGAAACGGAGCAAGACCTTCACCACCACAGAGACCGCTATGGGCATTCGACCATTTACACTGCACATTTACTTTCCCTCAATGACTTGCCGACGATCAGACTGCCCGCAGTAATCATATAAGGAAGAGATCCGAAATATAGCTGTAAAGTGGCTGGGAGACTCCGCCCTTCCATTCATCCGTTTGCCCTCGGAACGACTCCTCCAAAGGGCGCCTCATCATTAGAAAGCCTTCCTCCCATAAGGAAAGGCTGCGCCCATACACGATCAGCTCGATAATATTATCTATAAATAACGTTTCTACCAACGTGTACCCTACCTTCATTTGGTCGTAATTTTACAATTAGTTCATTGTTCCTTCTTTGATGTTAGAGTTTGTTCTTTTGCATTATGTACTGAATGACTACAGTCTCTATTCTTTTTACCCGAATCTTGATCCAACTCCTAATTTGATCTAACTTGAAGAGTTCAGATTATTGGCCAAACGTGGTAAGATTGAACTATCAGATGTTTCCATTTTGATAATTCATGAAGTCATAGAGTGTCGATATGGGATTGAGATCGTCTGCAGGTGGTCGGAGTGGTGGTCGTCGGATGCCGTGGCTGCTCCTTCTGCTGTACATGGTAGGAGTGTCTGACACAGTGTTCGACGGAGGCGGCCCCCTGCACTCTCCTTCCCCTCCCACCACCCACCCCGAGGTAGACCCTTCCTCGTAGATTGCCCTCATTTGGTCCTCTCTCTCCATCATTAGGAGCCTCGAGGTGCTGAAACGCGGACGGGTCGTTTCTTTCTCCAATCCCTCTCCATTGCCTTCGTTTCCTTAACGAATACCCTGATTTGGAGAGAGAGCGCGAGTCCAAATGAGACCGGCGAGAGCGCGCGAACTTTCGCTCCTCAAATTTCGTCTGACATTCCGGGCGGGCCTTTTAGAATTCGATGCCCACGACGGTGGCCTTGTCCCCCAAGGAAGAAGTCGCCATGGAAGAAGGTCAGCCAATCACTCCTGGTCCAATTGTATTCTGGCTGGGGAAGGATTTATTCGGAAGTGGAGAATCGAGAATAGACGTCTCAAATTACAGGCATATATTTGCGAGTGTGAGGGGGGCGATGGATGTAGGGGTGGCCCTGCAGAGGAAGGCATCGACCACTCCATTCCATGGGCATTCGGCCTTCTGGGGGCAATGGCTCTCTGCCTCATCGTCAGCGCTGTCGTCATCTGCAACTGCTGCGACGAGAACACTTGCTCGTGCATCGTCGGAGGTTTGTCTCTCTTCCTCATCTATTTATATTATGTTTGGTATACGGCTATTCGGTATAAATAGGTAAGCAAAATCATGATCAAGTGAAAACTTGCGGATCATGAGGGGAGGTGGAGTCATTCCGGTGGCATCCCAGGATTCCTCCGATCGCTCTCGGCTTATGATCACAAGTTTCATTTGACTACTACTTTATTATTAGTTGTCTGTCTGTTATTTATCGTCTTACTGAAGCCGTATGGTTGCAAAAGACTCCTGAAAATTGAAATCACATCAGAGGCTCAATTGGTGCGCGTGGACATGGTGGGGAGGGAAGAGGGCGGAGGGGGCATCCCCCTTCGCACCTTCAATGTCGGCACCCCCACACCGGTATCGTCTCAGATGCGGTCTTTGTCCAGCCCCGTCCCTCCAACCTTTCACCCCCACCAATTGGTCCATTTCCCTCCCAATCTTCCCTACCAACCCTTTTAGCCTTATCGGCCACAGACCTTTCGAATGACCGAATTGGAGCGAAGTCAACGGACGCAGCTGCAGGAGATCGCGGCGGCAGCGACGGAGAGGTGAGGAGGGAGAGAGGAGGGAAGGGGAAAGAGCGCAGACTGGCCAAGAGGAAGGCGGAGAGGGAGGCGTCGGCCTCCACTCTCTGCATCACCCCGAATGAAGAGAGGATGAGGAGTGTGCACTGGGAGATGGAGGGAGTGGTAGAGGAGGGAGGGAGGCCGAGGGTCGACGACGAGGAAGACTCTTTCTGCTCTGCTCGCAGTTCCCACGAGTTTGCTACATAAACAAATTTTTACGGTACTGCCTATTTATTATAGAATTCTTTTTATCCACTGACATTATGATCTTTGTCTTCGACATTTCTGATAAAAAATTTTCAACATTCAATTGAAACTGGACTGTAACACGAAGAAATGGCTGGATACGTTTCGCTCTTTCGATTTTTTCCAGATTTTTTTCTTTCACTAACAAGTATTTGCATCTTACTGGCGGGGTTTTAGGACTTCCCGGGATTGAGTTCCTGCGATGTCTGGAGAAGAGGGAAAATGAAAAACGCGCAATTGTTCGTGGTAGAGTTCAATTGTTTTCTCGATAATAAAATGGAAGTAGCGTTGTTTTCAAAAATTTCTTTTTTTCCACGAATGTCTTGATTGAATCCTGAGAATGGTTCTTTTCCCATAGTAATCCTCGATGTTTTTCTTGTCTGCAAACTATATGGAATGGGAGATGTATTTTGTATTGGCGGTGTAGCTGTGGTCTGGCCTGAATCAGGAAAGGCGCGGATTACGAGGCTCTTTGCCCTCTGGGCAATTCACCTTTCCCGTACCTACTCCGCTGTTGTTTTGATGATCGAATTCAACGCTGTCGCTTTCCACGTCATCTTCAATTGGTGCATGGCCGTGGTTTCCGTTCTGGCCAATGGCCTTCTTATCCTCGTCGTGACGACAGTGAGAACTGCTTCGATAGGGAGGTGAGGGTGTGAAGAGTGAAGGGTGAAGGGTGAAGGGTGAAGGAGTGGGGGTGATGGAAGAAGGATCTTCGCAGCTACGCCGCCCTCGTCTGCATCTTCGCTGTCGCGGACATTATCATTGCCCTCACTAATGCTATTATCGTTCCGGTAGATAATCAGAAAATAACCGATGTATCATTTCTTCAGAATATTCACATGGGAAAGTACAGCTTCATCGTCTTTGGACTGGGCACTTCCCATTGGCCTGCTGCTCCAGGTATTCACTCATGTCGCCTCACACACGACGCACTCGAGGTCTCGCATCTATCTACGTGTTCGATCTTCTCTTCTACCAGACCTTTATCCTGCTTTCATTCCACTTCGTTTATCGTTATGTTGTGCTATTACGGTAATGCAGATTCTCCTTTCGTGGTAATCGACATAAATATATAGAGCTGGACATTTGTTCAAGCGCTTCTCAATGTGGATGTGGATAGCAACGGGAGTGATGGCAGAACTCGTCTTCACTGGTCTCATGTACTTCTTCATCACGCACTTCGAACCCCAGTCGGTATTGGCCCTTCTCGGACAGAGCTCAGCCAATGGCAAGGACCTTCCCATATCCGAAGATCTCATCGAAGATATGGAACAGAACTACGGAGTCCGAACCGAGAACATGGGATACTTTTTCGTTGTCTACGCGGTACAAGATCTAAAGATGCATTAAACACCCGTAAACTTCAGAAAGAATCGTCAGATGGAACTCTAAACTGGAATTTGACGATTGTAATCTACACACTTTCAATACTCACAGTTATTTCTGGAGTAGGAGGTAAGGCCATTACTGAAAGTCTGTCGCACAATTTACGATTTCCTCTTCAGGCGTAATGATTTTCTGCGCTCGCGCGATCGTTATTATGATGAGCAAATTCGCGGGGGAAATGAAGACAAAGAGAACTCACCGACAGCTTTTCCGTGCCCTCGTCCTACAGGTGACAACCACTTCCACGTCCATTCATTCTGGCTACAGACCGTGGTTCCTCTCGTATTCTCCTTCACTCCGGTTGGATGCCTCGTTCTTCTTCCCCTGACAGGTGGCCGTCCCCTCTGTCTCTGCCCCTCCTCACCCTCCTCCCTTCAAGGTTACAAGTTCGGTACTCTGGGCAACTACATGATGCTGCTGACGACGATCTTCCCCGCATTTGACCCCGTTATCCTTATTGTCTGCGTGTCCGGGTGAGGAAGAAACGTAGGAGAAGAAGGAGAAGAAGGAGAGAGTGGGGAGGAAGGGGAAGGGGGAGGGGGAGGGGAGGGGGGAGGGAAGGGAAGAGACCATCCCACTTGGAGGTATCGTCGACAGTTCGTCAACTGGATCATCTGCAGCAAATCCCTATCTATAGAACCTCGAACACAGAGAACCGTCAGCATGGTATGCAGATCCTTCATGTCTGTAATATCTTTCTGAAGGTATCCACGGTTCGAGTCGGAAGAACCTCCCAGTTTACCACGGCTATTTGAGTGCACGACTTCGTCCGATAAAATACAAGCTAGCAGAATAAAGAAAAGGGATGAAAAGGAACAGAACATAAACGAAGTTTGCGCATCAGACAGATATTGCACGATCAACACTGGAATCATCCTCTGTAGCTATCAGATATTTTTTCAAATGAATTCTTTGACACATTATCTTCAATACTAACGTCCTTTCTTTTTTTTTTCCAATCTTTTTTTTATGGTCCCTTGACTGCTATTCCAATCTTTTCCATCTCCTCCGCTCTCCTGCCTTCATGTCGTCTTAGATTTTGTGCTGTGCACTTTTGAAATGAACTTTACTTCGATGCATTCGAGTATGGAAACATGGAGATTAGTTCTGTCGGTAAAAATAAGTATGACTAATCCTACATAATGTATCCGAAAACTGGACTACAGCATAAAACGGAAGAGAATGTTAGAAGTGCCGAGATAAATACTAATCCTTTTTGGCCGCGGATCCATCCACTCAGTTATCTGGACGAAAGATTACAATAGGAAGACTACTGTAAGAAGACGCTAGTTAGTTATCCGCTCCCAAAAGGACCACTGGGGGGAGGGAATGTAGAGGGGGAAGACTCTGGTATTTACCCCAACAATTCATCCAAGTTCTCTTCAAAATTTGTCTAACAATAAGATAAATGTTTTGGGCAAAAATTGGTCGACGACAAACAACAATATTGGTCCAAGCTTGGTCCAATATTGTGGGGAAATACCAGAGGGGGGGGGACTCTTCACGTGTCCTGTCGAGAGAGGACCTTATTGAGGAGTGCGCGAGAGCGAGATCGCTTGAGAGGGGGAGTGGCCCACTCGGCTGCCCTCACAGGGGCATCCAGCCCCGTCGGACGCCCCTTCTCCACCCTTACGAATTCTCCCTCCAGATTGGCCATGAGGAACTTGTCCTCGTTGGCCTCCAGGTGGTCCCTCATCCACTCGAGACTCTGCTGGCTCAGCACTTGGAGGAAGAATCCATCGGACTGGCGCTCGTTCAGCAGCTGCAGAGAAGAGTCCCCGTCTCTACCCTCCTCCCTCCCTCTCACCTCGATCAGATTCCACACGACGGGGGCAGAGACGTCGATGTTGTGGAGGACGACGTGCTTCAGGCGGGCGAAGTAGGCGTAGAGGCCAGGCTCGGGCTCGAATCGCAGGGGCTGAGAGGAGAGGGGGAAGTGGGGGATAATGGGGGTAAAGCGATGGAGATTAGGTTGGGGCACTCACAATTCGATTGGTGGGAGGATTGGAGGGAAGCCCCTGGGGAAGCTGCTCGATGTGAACTGCCTCCACTTTGCAGTGAGTGTTGGTGATGGAGAGGCAGAAGTGAGTGAGGGTGAAGTCCTTGTCGAAGAAGAAATCGTCGGTGGCGATGACGAGGACGCGATGGCCAATGAAGAAGAGGAAGGAGCGGATCCTGCGAGGGGGGAGGAAGGGAAGGGGAAGGGAAGGGCTCACTGGCTCATGGTCAGTCCGGAGAAGGTGCACCTGCGAATGGAGAGAGTCTTGATCTTCCCTGAGAACGTCTCCATCAAATACGAGTACCGCGGGTGGCGGATGTCGATCTATAAAATAGAATTATTATTTAAATTATATTTAAGTTAGTGAGAATGGTTAACAGACATTGTCGAGGAAGACGGTGTCGATGGTCTTGACATCGTGGAGAACCTTCTGGATTCCCTCGACGAGATACATGTGGTCGTGGATGGCGATCTATAACAGCGAGTGAGTGGAGGGGGTTCTTTCCTCCTGACCTCCTCGTTGGAATGTCTCTCCTCGTTTGTCTGCCCCGTACTCGACTGGTTGGGGAAAGTCATGGAGAACTTCCTTCTCGAAGCTTTGTCCAGGGTCGCCACCTCGTACATTCCATCCGACCTCTGAAATATTTGATTAAAGTACTTTTAATTTGCCTTTTCAGCAGAGTGCGCACATATTATTGTCGGCGGAAAGAACGTTCCAGACAATACCCTCATCGCCCTGCGATCTATCTCCGCTGTTCTCTTGCATTCAGAGCAACGAGAGGACTGCGGAAAGAGATCGCAGGGCGATGAACGTACAGTCCGGAACGTTTATTCCGCCGACAATACAGACACGGACGCTTTTTTCAGAAAATATTGTCTCCATGGAATTTGATGAATTTCAAACGCCGAGATAAAGTAGGAAGTAAGCAGAAAAACATTATCCGAAAAAAATATTCTTCAAAACGACATCTCTGCAATCGTTTGCTCAGCACACTTAAATTACCTGCTCTAATTGAAAACAATGCAACAAATCTACAAATTTTTGAAATTCAATTTTCTCCTTTTCAAGCCACATATACTTTTTGTACGTGTAAGACAACAGTGCGGCAATTTCCTTTTGAAAAAATGTTGGGTTAAAAAATTCCAAAACTCATAAAAGTATGTGGTTTTGAAGTGATTGACCCCCCCACCGACTCACGAGAATTACTCTGAAGTACTCGAGCGATCTCCCACTCATGTTTCGACTGCTCCTTTGGCTGCCGATGTTGAGATCTCCGAGCTGCTCCTCGACGGCGTCCATC
>JACMIG010003541.1:0-11984 GCA_014805385.1 Levipalatum texanum | reverse complement strand
TTCGACAGTCTGCTTAAAAAGCTGATTCCGAAGCGCGAGATTTGGCCGTCGACGACCATCAAAACCAAGCCAAATCTCATTTTCCCGAATTTCCTTTCCTTTATCCATTTCCAATGCTGTATTTTCTGTGAAATAAGCCAAAGCAATTTTTCGGAATTTCCACACCTTTATAGCATTCGCTCTTTTTGGAAGGCAAATCACCTAAACTTTTGCGGTAGCCCCGTTTTTTGGGAATTTCTTTTATTTTTCGGAAGGTCACCACGAAAACATATTTCCGCAAAAGTGTGGTTTGGATGCTTGCCCTCTCTGCCTTCGATTGTTCCAAAGAGAAAAACCGCCGTCCTAGACAGTCGAATCGAGACAGACTGTGAAGGAGAGAATGAGAGGGAGACTGGCCGCAGACATCCTCTCTCTCCGTCTCGTTTGAGAGGCGTCGTCTTCTAGGCAAAATGAGGGAAAAGTCGCGGTTTTTTGACCACTGCGCAAAAATGAGTGCAGATACGAAAAAACTAAAAGCGGGAGGTTGTCCGCAGTGGCCGAATACATGGGATGGCAGTTTCAAAATAATTTTACCCTCAATAACCGCTTTGGTAATCGTGTTTTACGAAGAAGAAGAAGAAGAAGAAGAAGAATAAGAACCCCAAATCGAAGTGGAGACAGACACGGATAATTGTTGATTGAAACAATTATTGTGCGCGAGCCATTGGTCCAAATTCGATGAAAACTTGGGAACCGACTAATTATTTTACGCTCTTTCGAATGGTGGTTGTTTGGTGGCATGAAGTTAACTCGAAGTGGGGCAAGGTGAAAAACGCTAGTCGCATTGGTGATGTTGAAAGCCAAATCATGGCAGCGCTACGCGCTGCCAACAATTGGGAAACGTCGAGCCAAAGTGCATTCATCCAGTCAGACGTCGGAGTCGAATGCATCGATTTGTCTAGTCTGGAACATGCAAACAGCCTCATCAAAGCCAATTTGGAACATCGATCAGTAATTCCCATTAGACTGCCCAATGCTACAGTATTCAAATGCAAAATTTTGAACCATTCTAACTGAAGAAAGAGCGCACGATGTACAAAGGGAGTGGTATCGTTCTGCTCGTCTCGTAGAGCTTTAGCGAGCTCAATCATCAACTCGAAATGCTGCAAGGAGATACCAAACATTTAATTTAACGATTTTTCTATGAATTGTTATGATTTTTCAAAGGTACGGATTACGGTATGTTTTAGGGTGAATTTGTAGTTTGTACTTTGGCTACAAATGCCGATAACAGCCTTATGATCTGCGAAAGTCGTTTGTTTAGTGTTTGCATGGATGGGGAACTTCTTTCCCCACAATATGCTGTGAACATAGCCAAAGTACAAACTACAAATTCACCCTAAAACATACCGTTATCTGTACCTTTGAAAAATCATAACAATTCATAAAAAATCGATAAATTAAATGTTTGGTATCTTCTTGCAGCATTTTTCACTCTCTATCAGAATACAATATAAAATTTTAGGGTGGGTCGCTCCTTTAATACATAATTGTCATCCGCGTAAGGTTTAACCAGTTTTCGTTAGATGGCGGCACAGCGCTGGCTATTTTGCTCGAGGGGGTCCATCTTTTTCAAAAGCGCCTATCCACTAGTCCCTATCAGTCGATCCTATTGTGGACGGGCAAATAGAAAACACAATATTTCCAGATTCTCAAAACACAATATTTTCCAGATTCTCAACAGGCCGATTTTCATCGAGCTAATGATGACGCTGGCACAAAACATGAGACAAAATTTCGTAAGTTCTTCACATTTTTAACAGAAGGATAGGCATCAACTTTGTTTCGTTGACGACGGCGTAAATTTTAATTGAAAACCCTAACAACCTTTTTGTATTGCCAAGAATCACAACGGTACAAATATTTTTATAAAACTCATACGATTTACGCAAAGTTCTTATTGCTGAGCCCACTTCGCGATGATGTTAATGCCCTAGCTTGTTCACATGAACCTGCCGCGGGAAACAGTAGATCAATCGGGCGCAATGCAGAGAAAGATCGAAAAAAATGCAATACGACCACCAACTGCATACAGATTATAATAGTATAGCTTGTATCATGCAGTAAGTAACTTTCTGTATGTTTGCGACTCCCGGCCTAGTCTCTTCCATCAAAAGCTGCTGCTCTTCCATCAAAATTTTCTTTGACAAAACATTTTGAGGGCACCGATTGGTTTGAGTCGAATGGTGATGTCATTGAGGATTCGGTTGACCGCATCTTCGATCTCCATCCGAAGGTTCTTGATATCTGTAAAAATAATTTAACGCGGAAAATGCTTGCAGTCCTTGGCGTTCCTCGTCGATCATGGTTTGGCTTCCGTGTTCATGAAGTTGCTGGGATTGAAATCAAGATACTTCGTGCCGACCATGCCTGAATTCGCTGGGCATCTGAATGAAGTGCCTGCTGCAGTTGCTATTCTACGGTGAATTGGGTGAAAATACTGCCCATCGCACATATTTCGTTCGAAAAAAAAAACTGATACGGTATGGACACGGCATAAAAGCGTAAACTTCGAGCTCGAAGGGAAAGTATAGCATCGATCCAGTTTTGCGTTAGCTGTTTTATTCCACCTCGAATTATCACCACCGCGAGCAAATGAAATTATGCCTGCTCGCTGTGCACAAGGTGCAGAAACAACGAGCAAATGGTATCACTAGAATAATTCAAACATGGCAAAGATTAGAATAAACCTAAAATGATTGCATGTGAAGATATTAATTGAAAAACCCTGATTGCAGACGCCACCAGAAGCGCAACGATCGTCGATTTCTCATCAAAAAAACTGCGGAGACGATTTCGATGCTCACGAATGTTTTCGAGAAAGCGAATCAGCCCCGCTGCAGCGCACCACAGCAGTTTTGCCTCCTTGACATACATGCCGAATTTTGAACATTTTTGGCGTTCACGTTCATGGAAAGTGTTTTTGCTGAATAAAACGTATTTATTTGATCAAACCATAAAGACTTCATTACGGTACTCGACAAGGAGAACCCCGATGAAGACAAAGAATGTATCGAAGCGGAGAACTTGAAAGCTATTGAATCGCCCGCGTGGTGAGCTCGAATATTTCCTTCAGTACGTCATAGACGTCAGCAGTCATCCCCTTCCGGGAGGTCGTTGCTGAGGGCAGCAGGGGTTAATTAAAATTTATTTTCGAATCAACCAAAGTTACGCTGCACCGTCACGGCACACTACATAACTCTGGCCGCCACATTCCAAGAAACACGCAAAATACACGTTAAATAGACGATCAAAATGCTCGAAAATGAATGTAAAGGTTGAATACCGTATGGCTCAACCAAAGTTACGCTGCACCGTCACGGCACACTACATAACTCTGGCCGCCACAGTCCAAGAAACACGTAAAATACATGTTAAATAGACGATCAAAATGCGCGGAAATGAAAGGTCATGCGGTTCCGGAAAGTAGGCTTTTCCGGAATCTACGGATTTTGGGAATATGCGTAATCGTCTTCCCGCGGTCGAGTTAGGGGGGGAGGGGGTAGGTCAAGGTCCCGAGGATCTAGGACCACTGCTGTGGAGAAAGTAACGGACGGACAAACATCGCCAATTGTATTGTAAATAGATATTTTCGATGGTCAGTATTCGTACTGTGATTGATTTGCGATTCCCATCGGGACGCTCTAATGTCGTGTCACGGACAAAAGAAATCGGCATCCGTAGGGGCACTGCCACAGGGAACAATGAACTTCTTCCCGCGTTTACATGGTAGATACAGTTCGCTGAAAACGTTGACGGAATTTTATATTCTGTGTGGCTGTTGGGCTGTTGGCCACATAGCCTTTCAGAAGTTCTTGTGATAATAGAACATCTTCTGGCTGCAATCGTTTCGTTTCGTTTATGATATGTCTTCCTCGGAAGTGAATGACAAGGTTTGCTCGTGTTTTGTCAAATTGTCCTTGTGTTTCGTTCTTTCAGGGTAAAGAAATACTTGAGCTCCTTGCTGAGATGGACACGTCTAAACTGGCCTCCATTTCCGCAAAGTTGGAAGCGAATCGCAGTGATTTCCAGAATTTCGATGAAAATATTATCAACGATATTGTGGACAAGCTGCGGGAATCGATTGCAAATGGGATGCCTGCCATCTTAGAATTGTTGCAATGGGATGCCTGCCATCTTAGAATTGTTCTAAGCGTAACAGAGATCATTGAACGGTGAGTAATTTGTTTGTTCTTATGTTTCGGTCACGGACAACTTATGTTTTTGGAACTCTAGCACAAATATTCTAAACTTTTTGTACTATGGAGTTGTTGGCGCACTGTTCGCATAGTAAATGAATGCTTATATTATTGTTTACAAAAAAACAGCAAAAGTAACTGGTAGCAAGAAGGAATGCAGATCCAGTTAATGTATAAAGTAAAGAGACGTTTGGTCTCCGCTCTCAAGGACAGATCAAGGTGAGATCTACTATTGTCCGGTATTAAAGTGACGCAGAGGCGACGCGCGAACTACCTTCGCGGTAAGGAGCGTAGTGATCTATCTTATGCCGCAGAAGATAGATCACAACGCTGCTTACCGCGAAGGTAGTTCGCGCATCGCCTCCGCATCACTTTAATTCCGGAGAATATCTCAACATTTCAACTAAAAATAACACCTCACAGACAATTCGATACCTCCGAAATATTCACTTTCCTGAAAGTCCTTCGCAGTATTGGAGGGGCGGACAGGAATGGAGATGAAATCTGTTGTCAGAAATTGAAATCTGCTGTGCTACAAGTGAAGTTTCCGCTTGTCTCGAATACTTAACTCATTGTTGAGGTGTATTCCGAATTGTGTCATCTTCTGAAGAATAGCTTCGAATCAATGTGCACTACCGAGAAATTTTTATATATAGAAGAGCTTCGCAATTCTGCTCCGCACTTTTTCGATGGACCATTTGACATTCTGTATGCGCAGTTCATCGAAACATTCCTACCGATAGTCTTCGAATGCTTTTTATCGAGTTTTAATGATTTTATGACGAATGAGGACTTGTGTCGTGCGACTCCTCGGTGAGTGACCATTTCCATATTGATACTTCTATTCCTTTATAGAACTCAACATCCAGTTCTTCCAGCTTCTCACTGAGCCATCCTGGCCGATTGATTTCGCCAAGACTTTCACAGAATTCGAATTGGCGGAGCGCCTTGTTCGAGAGTATAATGTTATACCAGGTGGATAGAGATTGATTTCAGGCGAAGTTGTTCATAAAATGTTCTCCTCATGAAAAGGACCTCGGGCAAACAAGCAGGGTTCTCATCAATTTCTTCAGAACTCAAGATATTGGGGCACCTAATACGCAGCTTAGCGTCCGTAACTCGAAATTAAGTTACCAGAAATAGTTTCTTGCAGATTCTCAACATTCCGATCATTGTCGATTTGATGCTGAAGCTTGCAACAAACTTACGACATGCTAATCCTGTGTGTTGATTTTCTCAAAGTCCGGAGTTACACATTCATTTTCAGACAAGCTATTGGCACCAGCTGAATGCCTCATTTGCGGAGAAAATTATACAAAGCATCTGCCTTGTTCTCCCGGAAGTAATTCACTCGCACGCAATTTTAAAACACGAGAATCGTTTTGCAGCATCAGTCGTTCCTTGTTGATCATGGATTGGCATCCTCGTTCACTCAGTTGCTGGGACTGATGCCCATTACGGAATTTGCTGAACTACTCAACAACGTGCCTGTAGCGGTTAATGTTTTACGGTTAGTCCTTTTCATTCCTTTTTCTCGAAGAATGTTATGGCAATTTTTGATGTTTTTTCAACATCCGCCCTAATTGTAAGACTTGTATTGAGTGTAAGACTTGTATTAAGACGCGTTTTCTGTAACATTCGAGCAAGGTCGGACACGGTGGTACAACCAATGGACCTGGGGGGCGTCGTTTTGCACATTGGTGTGTCCCGAAGGCCTAATTACCAAAAAATACTTTGTTCGGCCAAAAGTCGATTATAGAACATTGTAGAACAAAAAATGTGTTTAAAATTCACTATTTCATATTATTTGACCCATTGACCTCCGAAAGGATTTTAAATTTTTTTACGTTTTCGTCCTCGGGGGCATCTTATTTTCATATTTGGTCCAAAAAAATCGGTTATCTGGTCATTTTAGAGCACTGTGTAAAAGTACTGTCACAGTTTTTAACGTTTTTCTCGAAAATATCCAGGGTAGGCGGTCCGGTTCTTGTATGCAAAATGTTCACTGATGTCTCCTGAGTATTCCACAAAAATATTTTAAAAATTTGAAAAAATACTTTTTTAAAAACTGCATGTGAATGTTCAAAAGTCCCGATTTTTTTTCGAGAAATCGATACCATTCAATTTTTGTAGCTTTTCCACGACCATTCCAAACATTCTAAATATGTAAAAGTTAATTGTATTGAACCCACCTACCACTTCCACACATACAACGTTCAGGGGTTTACCGAAACTGACAGCCGATTTGAGAGGTAAGGGGGGACCTCATGGATTTTTTTCAACCCATGATACGGGTATTGTGGTGAACACACGCTTAGCACGTGCATTAGGCCTATGAGAACCCTCTGGAGGGATCGATGGCTGGGCATCCACTAAACCAGAGAGAGAGTTGAGTTAGGATGTGACCTCCCGCACTCGGGCTGTCACAGTGTACTGTCTACTGTAGCGCGCGGGAGGCTCAGCTGTGTTCACCACCGCCCATTGGCATGGGCGTAGATCATGGAGAGTCTGATAGGGATGTGTCGCCGTGCAACGTGCGTCCTCTCTAGATCTGATTGACTATGGGTTTATGGATCTCTGGATCTCTGGATTTATGGGTTTGGGTTTATTGTTCTGGTTTATTATCGTGCTAATGTATTTCGTGTAATGATATTGTTGTCTCGGGCCTTCGGCCCATATTCCCCGTGTATATAAACTCTCTTCTTCTACACGCGTGTGCGCCATACACACACTGGAGGGCCATTGTACGTGAGACTTCGGTGATCTCAAGCTGCATGAGTGAGCCTTTGTCGTGGTCTTTGGGTTCCCTCCGGAGAGGTCGTGACTCTCCACGGGTTTCACCAGGCAATCGTCCCCCTTTATGGGCGTGCGCCACATGGTGCATCTCACCGGTATATCGAGGAGTTGTATTATATTCTTTTACGCCTCCTTTCCCGTGTCGTTCGTGCATTATGCGTGTCGCATCACGCAATTGTAAAGTGGCCAGGGTTCCAGGATTTTCAAGGTACGGCGGATTATTTATGGCGTTTAGTCTCGGATGTTTATGGCCTTCATTATGGACGCTGTTTCGGATGTGTTATGGCGCCGCCTCGGATGCGTCAGGCTATTTCAAGAGCCTGACGAAATTATGGTCGCGTCAAGCCCTTCTACGTAGCTGGTAGCTGCTAATGTCATCATAAAGAGTATTGTCAAGAACGTCAACTCCGGGATTCACGTGATGGCTGGAATTTCATCACAAGACCCCGCAAGAGTCAAGGAATCGATGCCCCCGGAAGTTGCGTCATCATCAATCGATACTCTGGAATTAATGATCTACCGCCGTCGACCAAGGAGATTTTCTAGATGCAGCACCCTGTAAGGCGAGCATTGTACCACGAGGCGGTTATACGCGGTGTTAGGCGTCACCGGCGTGGATTTTCTTGCGTGTGGAGCAATCCGCACATTTCGCTATGAAAATAGCGATCTTATTCGTCATTTGGAGCAGCAACTATGGAAATAGCGAATTTATTCGCATCGGATGGCTGCCAAGGTCTTCATTTCGTATTTTTCTGGCTACACAAGAATCTGGATTTCGGGCCCGTCGCGCAGCCGTTTAGACGCATTCTGGCTGTGAGGGATATGGCTCGTCTCCGGAGGATTTTTCAAGAATTTACAAGAAGATTTATGGTCATCTGCCTCCGGTTTAGGGGAGGCGCGGAAGCAAGACTCCGATTAAGGGGAGAACTCCGATTGAGGGGAGAAGAAAGAAGACTCCGATTAAGGGGAGAACTCCGGTTTAGGGGAGAAGAAAGAAGAATTTTTATGGTCGTCCGTCTCCGGTATAGGGGAGGCGCGGATGAAGGTCTCCGGGTGAGGGGAGAAATCTCAAGTACGAGAAGAAAGAAGAAGTTGTATATATTTTATGGCCTTCACTCGTCATCCAAGACATTTGGCTTGGGAACGACGAATCGTCTTCATTTCCGTCTACTGCAGTCATCTACAGACTGTGGAATAGGCGGAAGTCCGGCTTAAAGACGTCGTACTAACGGACTTTTCTACGGAATAAGGAATCTATGGTCGCGGGAGGGAATCTTCTCTCTCGCTCTTGGATGTGGATTCTCACCGACTTCTGGCACTCTCAACGGCACTCAAGCTCAATCGTCGACTCGCGCGTTTCTCAAAGGCCACGAGGAACTCAAGATCGACTACAGAAAAGCAGACTACAACGGTTGCCTCCGTCAGTGGCAGTGAGTCGGGTATTTTCACATTCTCCCATTTATTCTTTATTTCATAACATTCTTTTTGGGGAGCGGTACCACTATGGTAGTACGCTACGTAAAACCCCACTTAATTTATAAAATATAAAAATTAAAAATTAGTAGCCGGTACGGATAATGCTGGGGTAATTTATGGAGGATTTATTCTCCGTTTATTGCTCTAGCGTTTGAAGTATTTGGTATTTCTTGTTGCTTTAGCAAAGTCTCCTATCCAATTATCAGTAATTATTGGTCGATTATTGTCGTTCAGCTCAATGCAGAGCGCGTGACGTAATTCACGAATTATACTGCATTGGGCCGTCGAAAATATCGATTGATTGTTGCTTGATTTTTGGGTATGGCTGATTTTCAAACAAGTAGTCTTGCGAGTAATGATTGGTAGTTGCGGAGTGAGTGTATTGTGTGGGGAGTAATTAACCCCATACTTTGCATTCATGACGCAATTATCGATTGATTTATTCGCGGGATGAAAGTTATCTCTGGAGTATGGAAATAAGGACTTCATTCTGCCAAGAATCGTCATCGAGTGTGCTATGGTCTTCATACTGTCAAGAATCGTAGACGCAAGACCTATGGCTTCAATCGTCGACGCAGAATATTGCCAAGAAACGCCGACTAAAGTGCTATGGTCTTCATCGTGAAAAGACACGTCAACACAAGATCTTTGGCTACATTCGTCAAGTCCTTTATTCCAAGGCTCTCCAACACAAGTCCAATATGGGAAATTTTCGTCAAGTCAAGATTACGTCAACCAAGAACGCGACCGGAGAGGAGTAGCTACTCTCACTTTTCGCATTCTGGTGAAGACGCCTTATGGACGAATTCTCAAGATTATGGACGTTTCTGGCCTTTATGAAGAATCTGGAAATTATGGGGAGTTCTTCTCTATGCAATCGACGTCGTGACAGACCTAGGGATCGGTGAAACGTTCACGCCAGTCCTGATGGTCAAGATGCCGCGATTCTGCAATATGGTTGTTATTGGGAGTTCTTCTCATGACTTCTTTTCTTCGCTTGCTGTCGTAGTTGTCCAAGGGAAAGGTGAAAGTGTACGCCAACCCCAATTGGTCAACTGCGCTTCAATCGTCGTATAAGGCTCCAATATAAGGATTATGGTCTACACAGCCGATCGAGGATGGACGAAGAACACACCTTTACTGTTTACTCAAGAGCTATGGTTTCGACTACAAGGATGTGTCGGGGAATCTTCCATCGTCGTGTTCCTCTGCTTTCGATGCCGCAGCTGACTGAGGATCGGTTAAAGTGTTTGCCAATCCAATATCGGCCATCAAGCTGTGAGGCCGTTAATCAAGACTCAAGATATTCTGGAATTTCCGGAAAGACCGAGACGCAAGATTCACGTCCCTGGAATTTTCTAGAAGAGCAGGATTCTGGTCACCTCAAGACTCTGGGATTTCCTCGAAGATCAAGATGCTGGTATTCTGGACTCTACTAGAAGGCCAAGACTCTGGATTTTCAAGAATTCTAGAACGTTCGGAAGGCCAAGATTCAAGATATTCAAGACTCTGGAATTTTCTGGATGGACAAGATTCTGGTCTCCACAAGAGTCTAGACTTTTCTGGAAGATAAAGATTATGGTCGTCGCAAGATTCTGGAATTTTCCATTATTATTCCTTCATAATGTTTCTGGTTTGTCGTGTGGTTGCGTGTGTTTTCTTTCGCGGGTCGTGTAGGTCGGGGCTGCTCAGGGACAATTGTTTCTTTGCAGATCCCCGATCTATGCGCACCTGCGAAGATTCCCCGCACGGCGACGGAGGGCCACCGGGCTTTCCGCCGCCTGGGCTACAACTACCGGGACTACATCAGCCGCGTTCTCCTACCGACAGCGACGCCACTATTGCGTACATTAACGGAAGACCCGCAGCTATGGAACCCCCGGAGCCGACTACAGTCATCAGGAACGGGCGCCCCATGGCGACCAACCTGTCACGCGGCAACAACTCAGGAACTATGGATGCTAATGATATGGAGAACTCTGGAAGACGAACTATGGATGGTGATGATATGGAAAACTCTGGAAGAAATAAGGATGCTACTGATATGGATGTCAACAACTTTGGAACTACTGAGGCAAGGACTCGTCCGAGGGAGACTATTCTCACTCGCGGGCACTCTGCTACTTTGGATAATGAGAATATGGATACTTCTGGAAGAAACTACGGCAATTCGGCTTCAGGAGGTTATGGTGGAGCTAGAAGACCCGTTCTGGATATGACAAGTCTCGACAGCAACGGATCTTCGTATAATGAGTTCCGGCTGAGGAGTAATGATGCAAGATTCTACCAGAGCGGATCCTTCGTCGGGGGTCCTCTGTACGACAGCAGATCAAGGACTCTCATACCGACCAAGCTGGCCGCCACCAAGAACACCATTCCTGAAACGCCAAGAAATACGGAAGACGGAGCGCTCATCGACTTCGACGACGACTCAGTCAGGCCACGCTTCTCAATGCAGACCAATCGCGAAGCAAGAGGCGTAGCTAAAGACAAGTCTAAAGAAGCTTCGGGTCGAGCAACTCGCGGGATTTCGGCTGCCAATCGAGTGCAACGCAGAAGTGCATCTCTGGATCGCACTCCTCTCACTCGCTTCCAGAGGAATATTGATCCGGCTCTTCTCAACTATGGATATGGTCGTGGACAAGCTGATATGGATATGGATAATGCAAGTCTCGGTGTGAATCCTACGGCTACTCCGGCGTTTCGGACACCTGCAGCGGATTCCGGAAGGACGAGTGCTATGGTGTCTGCAGTCTCGGAGCATAGGGTCGCACTAAGGACGGGCGGTTCCGATCAAGAGCCACGTCACTATCCACTCGGGACTACCAACAATCGAGATGTTCAAGAGCCACGTTCTCAACAACAAGAACAATCACTTCTGGATACGGAAGAGTTCGAGTGTCATACGGAACGTCTATGGAACGAACTAACGCAGCAAGCTTCGTTCGGGTACGAACACAGCGCTCGTTTCAAGCAGTTCGTGGAGTGGTCTGAAGAGAACTTCCGTATAACGCAACTCTGTATGGACGACGGAAGAGAAGCCTACAGACGCGCTATGGAGGCTCAGAACCTAAAGCTCTTCGATTACTGGCGGAAGATTCTGGGAGATAAGGAACATCTTATGAAGGACGCTCTGGCTGCCTATGTCGATCACGTCGATGGATGGAAGGAGAAGATCTTAAGCATCAACCATCTGGACGCGGAGATTCAAGCCGAGGAATACGCCCTCTACAATCGCTACTTAGCTCTTGATGATCGAGCCAGAGATGACTCGAAAATCAGTAGAGTCATGATCGATCTCTCCAGGATTTGGGAAGTCAACATCAGGAAGAAGAGTACGGATATGAGGTTCATAGAAGACTCCAGGGCCAACCCGGTTCCGATTCATGACACGCCTCTGAGCTCCAGGAATATTGATGTTCAAGAGAATCGTGAAGACTCTCATGGTGCTATGGACGGTTTCAACCGGGAAGT
>JACMIG010003539.1:0-11986 GCA_014805385.1 Levipalatum texanum | reverse complement strand
GTGGTCCCAGAAGTCACGGAGGTCGTCACAGACTAAGTGTAGGCCACGGATGTCGTCACTGAGGTGGTCCTATAGTACGAGGAGGTCACGGAGGTCGTCACTGAGGTGGTCCCAGATGTCACGGAGCTGGTCCCAGTGGTCACGGAGCTCGACTAGATGGTTGCAGAAGTAGCGGAGCTCGACTCGGAGGTGCACAGGGGTGTCAAAAAATCAGACTGGAGACGAGTGGGCATAGTTTTCTCCGTCTCGTTCTGACTATCGATCGTCTAGTCTCGTCGGCCACCTCGAGGTGGGCTAGACTAAGTCGAGGTTACGGAGCTTGACACGGATTAATAATGGCCTACAGTCCCGCGGAGCTGGGCAAAGGAGCAATAATTAATCTACAGGATGCTAGCCAAAATGACAGGCATGCATCACAGGAGGATCGAATTCGTGTCCTAGAGCCGTCGAGAGAAGAGCACCGAGATTAAAATGTAGAACTGGAAAAACGAGAAGAGTTACCTTGTCCCAAGTAGAAGTGAGTACAAACCGAAGGTGATGCAATTCCAATCTCCCTGCGGTGCAGTGCCTTTCCATTGTTTTCTCTGCATTTTTCATTTGACCTCACGGCATAACGGGAGTTCCATAGAGTTTCTTAGATGTTTCTCGCAAGATACTTCATATCACATCTCCGTGAAGAGTCCATAAACTCCACTTAGTCTGGAAGCGCCCCCGTAATGGGCTCTGTGACCTCTGGGACAACCTCCTTGACGAGCTCGATCACCTCCACTCAGTCTGGGACCACCTCCGTAATCTCTGGGACCATCTCCATGACGAGCTCGGTGACCACCACCAAGTCTGAGACCACCTCCGTGACGAGCTCCGTGACCTCTGCGACCACCTCCGCTACCTCCGCATATCGCATTTCGGGCATTTAAAACACTTTTTTTGGGCGATTTGGGCAATACCCACCACTCAGACCTGGAGAAGTTCTGAAACCCCTTAAACTTCTTAAAACCCCTTAAACTACAACAGAACCGAAGATTTGCTCGCCCAAATTCTAACAGAATGTTCCTCGAACATTTTGGCAATTTCTCTGTTCAGACTTCCGCGAAGAGTTGTATTCAGCCAGACAATAGACCTCAAGGAATTAAACTGGCTATTAAGAGTTCTCCATTATTTCGAAGGAAAAATTGCAGAAGAGACACTAAAGCAGGTAAATTGTTAACGAAGCCAATCCGATCAACGTTTAGTAATTTTAATTGGAAGAGCGCGAAACATGCTGCAACGAGATTTTAAACATATATTTTCGCGATTTCTCCACAATTTTGCTTTATTAAAACATCCAGCGACATGCAACATTATTTGCCGCTTAAAATTTAAATTATCAAATCTTTTGAACCCGATTCTTAAATGTTTATTTTTAAGCTTTTCGGTGAGATTTGTGGAAAAGTCGAAGACATTTTCGACGATATTTCGCTGGATCTCCGTAAACTTCTCCTCAAATCGCTAAATGAGGTTAGATTCACCGAAATGAGCTGCTTATTTACAAAGGAGCTTGTAGATCCTTTCCGACTCACTGCGCCAACGATACATTGATGAATTTATCAACTTGAACTTTTCTTGCAATCTCCAATATCTCGGTACGGATTTTTTCCTTGCAAAACATTGCTTTATGTATTTAATGTGTAAACATTTTGGCAGCTCTTGGTGAATTCCCCTAATTTCAGTAGACATTTTGCCGTCCATCCCGGCCTCGCTTTCCGCTATTCTCGATCGGATTGTGAGTATTATAAATTGACGAATGAATTTCCGCGCACTCGCTTGCAGTTCACTCGTCATTCAACTGCAGCTAACAAGAAAGACCTTCCTGTGATGAATCTGAGTCACTATTTAATCATGCGTTGCTACGCCATTGATCGGACAACAGTTCTGGTTAGTTAAATCGCTATTATTGAGTGGGTTTTTGGCGTATAATAACGGGTAAATAAAACGTCGCTATTACACTCTCCGAATCGATGTTGAAAAAATTCACTTGGTTGCCTCATCGGCTTTCATTTGTAGCGATTCTTGTCGTACGGTTTTTTTTAAATCAACGTTGAAATGTACGGTGGCGTGACTGCGATGCAGTGCCGAATTACTGAAATCTTTTAAAAAATAACTCTCAAAACAGAACCATCTTTACGGATACACATCAACATATAAATTAGATTATCCTTCAGACTCGATTTACAGGCACATCTGAACAAAATTGTCGAAATGGCGCTGGAACGCATGTATAATGTGCCAGGAGACAGTACCTCGGATTCTACATTCATGACTGACATTATCGAGAATGCGTTTATTCCCAACATCGTCACGCCGAACTACTATATTGCCGACCTGGGCATCGTCTCTGCGGTTTTTCTCAAGAAAAATTTGTTCATATGGAAATGCATTGAATACAAACTTCAGATGTGCCCATTCTCGGTCGCAGTATCCAGGTATTAGGTTGGCTCGCCTAGAACAAGTTCCAAATTGGAATGGACACATTGAAAACTCTTTTCCGAACCATCTTGCGCAATTTTAAAGCTTTAAAAAAAGCCGAACGATTGAGCATTCAGATGCGTCACAGAATGGGCCCGTCTCAATAAACGCAACAATTTTTTGCCTCTTCCCGATTGTGAACTGAAAAAGGAACAGGAGGTGAGTGCAGTTCCAATATGTTTGTAGTATGTACATATGTACATACAGTCTGTAGTTCCAATAAAATTCGAATATTTTAAGAGTCAAAAAAGCTATCAAAACCATCGAAAAGGAGTTTGATATAAGGGGGGTGCATAAACAAAAACAAAAATTTTGAAATATTGTGCAATACGAGAGACGCAGAGAAATGGGGGCACTCTGCACAATATTTCGTCAGTCGCATTTTTATGCACCCCTCTTATATGCAAAATATCACGATATTTTCGCGCATACAAGCTTGGCTCGGTCATGTTGTTACTAGGGCTGTGCAAAGAGTGGCCTCCAAGTTGATAATTTAGAAGCAGGACCTGAATTCCATCTGAAGCTGGCTAATTATAGGCATAAACTCCATTTAGGCGCAGAGATATATGAAACGTAAATTTTTGCTCCAAGTCGATTAAGTGATTCTTTTGCACTTGATAATGTGCATCATTCTTCAGGCTAAACAGCGAGTGCGATCGCGGGCGATGTTCTTTGTGCTGATCGACGAAGTGAATGCGTTCTAATGCATCTAACAGGAGTGGCCACCATTTTTGTATTTTTTTAAAAAATATTTTAAAGATATATTTCTGCCTGATTTTGTGAACAACGAATAAACATGTTACATTAGACTTTATATTTTTAAAAGTTTTGTCCGTTATTAAAGTGATGCGGAGGCGCCGCGTGAACTACTCCGTGGTAAGCATATTGCAAGGAACCACAACGGTGTTTAAAAATTTCCGATCTTTCTCTGCTTAGCGCCCGATTGATCTACCGGTTGCTGGCTGCAAGTTCACGGGGCATACACAGGGATCATCCACAAAGCGAAAAGTGGGGCTCAGTAATAAGAACGTTGGGTAAATCACATCATTTTTTATAGAAATATTTACACCGTTGTGGTTCTTGGCAATAGTAGAGGGATGAAATGGGTTCGTTCTATTCCAGGGCTGCGACCTCGATCCCCAAATGTGCCCCTCCGATCTGTGACTTCCTCTCCTTGGCCCAGAGACGGAAGGCCGCCATCGGCATCTTCGCTGGCCCTCCGTCGAACCGTATCTGATGTGAGACCCCCTCCCCCTTCATGCCCACCTCTGCCACCCCGCCCCACTGCCAACCAATTCTCGCTGGACGTGTGCATAATACCATGCAAGCCCTAATCCTCTCTTGTAATATCAACTCTGTATACAGCATGAACCAAAGAGTCGTTTTATCCTCGTGCACTTAGCTTCTTTGGAATGCAAATCACCTGAACTTTTGCGGTAGCCCCGTTTTTTTGGGATTGTAAAAGCACTTTTATAAAAAAAAATCTAAACTGGTTATGGTCTTGTAGTCTGTTTCGCACAGAATTCCACCAACAATAAAAAAATCAATGTGCTCTGGGTCGCGCCAGTGTTCCTGGATAGTGATTTAGTGCAAAAGTGCGAGGAACTGAACAAAGAGTTGTCCTCCAGGGACAAAATTCTCAGGCTTTAAAAATGGGGTTAACGAAGAATGAACTCGGATCTGGATAGCATTTTCGCTTCGCTCGTCCTCGTTCCTCCTGCTACCAATCGGCCCTGGCACGTCGATCTGATGGATGAGTGAGTGCGGGGAGAGAGGCATGGGGAATTGCCGATGGAGAAGAGGCAATCGTTCGTTACTAGAGAATTCGGTCTTCCTCGTCACTGAAATATAAGCCCCGTGCAAGTAAATTCTATATTAACGAGGACGAGAGATAACGTAAAAGGAGAGACGCAGGCTGCAATCAAAACCTGCGTCTCTCTTTTCACGTTATCTCACGCCTCGTTAATATAGAATTTAGTTGCACGGGACTTATATCCATCTATTTTCGCCACTATCACGTACATCTACTGAATGTTGCAGATCAGACAAATGTGGGCGGCGTTCGACGATTGCGAAATTGGGCAGATTGACTACGCGTTTTTCTCTTCATCTCGGACCCTAGTGAACACGCGTGCCAATTTTCATCGGAATCGGGCTAAAGAACAGAGATATAGCGAAACAAATCATCAAACCGTCTGTTTTGAACTCGCCAACTTGACAAATGTAGAATTCAAGAAATCTTCCACGGCAGAGGCCCTAGAGCCTCGGAATCTAGACCTACCCCTACTAAATCGGACACGAGAAGACGATTCCGCATATTCCCAAAATCCGTAATTTCCGGAAAACTCGACTTTCCGGAATCGGATATTACGGAATCGGTCCTAGGGCATCGGGAGCTTGGCCTACCCCCTCAAAAGTCGGCTACGGGAAGATGATACCGTATATTCTCAAAAAACCGGGAATCCCCGGAAATTTTGTGTTGTCTCGAGGTCCCCTCCTGATATTTGCAGGATCAAAAGTCGGACTGGGGAGACGTCGTGAAGCAGCGAGTGGTATTGTCCGGTATTATAGTGATGCGGAGGCGACGCGCGAACTACCTTCGCGGTGAGCAGCGTAGTGATCTATCTTCTGCGGCAGTAGATAGATCACTACTCTGCTTACCGCGATGGTAGTTCGCGCGTCGCCTCCGCATCACTATAATACCGGACAATATTCAGTCTCTCCTCCATCCCCTTCCCTCCCTTCGAGTTCATACCCGGCGCGTCCGTGCCGCAAACCCGTCCCACAATCTCTTGCCGTCTGCTGTGATCTGTAGAGTAAGCGGGTCCGAGAAACGCCTTCCAGAGTGATAGAGTTTCCGGGCAGTGCCACTACTCGAATGTACTAGAATCGTTCTCAATTGTTTCTAACTGTCAACAAATTTATCACGGTAAATCAGGATTGGTTAGGTTTTGGACATGTTTTGAACATGGTAGTTATTGATTGATTAGAAATATTATATTATTTATAAATAATGGGTTGTGCTGACATAGACAAAAGGGTGAGAATAGGGGATGAGGAGTAGTGCCAATCGCGAGATACCGTGATGATGGGGTAGGGCGCTCACTACAAAGTTCCATTATCAAGGTCTCATAGGATTTTGCCAAAAATATCTTTCCGCCGAATTTCCCTGCGATTCAGCGCGAGAAGTGACTTTCCTTCTTAGGATCGTCGCGTGGTGCTATTTTTCGGACAACGAGTACTGTAGCATTGTCACACAAACGCACCGGGTTGGAAAGGGGGCTGGAGTATTGTGAAGAACCCGGAGCGTTCTAATTCCCATGCCATCGTGGGAAAATGCAGCTATTGATCTACCGCCATATTGGTACCATTATAGCCCAGAAATATCCATCGCGCTCCGTTTCAAAGCTTGACAGGTGAAATCGCGGTAGATCAATTGCTGCATTTTCCCACTCTAGCGTGGGAATTAGGACGCTTCGGGTTCTCTACAATAAAGCACTTTTGCCCCTCTCGCCAACCCGTCGCGTTTGCGTGACAACTCTACAGTACCCGTTGGCAGAAAAATGATCTGACTCACTTCCATAAAGCGAGCGATGGCGATAAAGTTCCCAGCGGCGGCCGTCAGAACGAGGGCGATCACGCACATCCAACATCCCAACCACACTCCCGTCGCATCGTCGAGGCAGTTCCCGGCGTAGTAAACTCCTCCGCCGAACAACCCAACATTTCCTGCCAGCGCCGTGATATAAATGGCGAGGCTGTTCACCTCGGCGAAGCGAGCGATAGCAGCGAAGTTGCCAGAGGCGGCAGTGAGGACGAGCCCCACGATCATCATCCCCTTCTCGGCCCAGACGGCACGCGGTTCTGCGAGGATCTCTCCGAGAACGATGGCAGCTCCTGCCAGGAAGGCAACGTTGCCAGCCAACGCCCTGAGGTAGATGGCGAGGGCGCCGAGGGTATCTGAACAGTGAATTTAGGAAGACGTCCGTCCACCAACAATAACTCATAACAGAATCTATGACCAGATAAAATGACTCGCAATGAAAGCAAAGTTTATAAATTTCTATAAAGCAACGTCTCTAAATTTATTGTTAGAAGAGACATGAATGGAGGGGTCCTATCTGATCTGTATTGTATACGCGGCCGAACTCTTTCTTAGTTTGGGTAGCCGAAAACTTTGGCTGTGTAGGAGCCCTATCTAAAATATGAGTTGGTTAAGTGAGAAGAATGCGAGAACGGACATAATTACAGTAGAAAGTGAATGAGGACTTCAGAAAGGGAGTATCCCTTCGATTTATACAATAAAAATATTGCGCGCGAAGAGAAGGCAACGCTGGAGGGCTTAAGTATAATGAGCATCACATCGCATATTAGTGCGAACTCAAGAGGTGTAAATGCTTCATCGACATTCGCGTGTTAATTATCGCGAACCAAACATAATTTGGCGTGAAACTCTCTATTGTCGCGATCCCACAGGGTGACAAGGTACTTTCTGCGGTTAGCACATCATGAATAACGACGTATCTGCGAGGCCATAAGGATTTTCGAGTCGACGTTTTTTTGGCACACAAATTGAGTATGGTACCCAATCAAGGTTCTCAGACCCACGCTACAAACTATAGACCGTGCCGGCAATTCTGCCGATGCTCCAATGAGGTTCAAAAAGTTCTTCCTAAATCTTCTAACTCGAAGCACATCAATCCTTCTGTTGACTTCTCTTGTGATCCCCTTCATTTTGTTGCGAAATCAAAAAGTACACAGAAAATCATCCGAAATTGTTTTATCGGATGTTTACAAGTCCACGACGACTCCAATCGCATCCTCGACCTTGCGAGAAGGGAGTCCTGAAATTCTATAAATCAATAAAATGCATTTCAATCAACCAATAAAATATAAATCGATAAAAAAATACCCACGCAATCGTGAACAGTCAGTGATCTTCGGAGGAGAGTCAGACGAGAGGGGCGAGGGAGGAAGAGAGAAGGAAGGGCTCAGAACGAAAGGCGACCGTAGGCTCCCGAGTGAGAAACAATCGGATTCTCGACCACCTGAGAAGGGTACAGTACCCCCAGGAATTCCTCTTACAGGCGTCTACCGTACCCCTATGCCTTAGACGATACCGTAACCTGGAAGCCTTTGAACTACGGTATTTCTTAGCATGGGGCACCAAATTGTTCCTCCTACAGTAGTCCTCTCTATCTACAGTATTAATCCAGATCTACAGTATCCACCGTACTCCCCGTTTCACTCTACCGTCCACCCCTTCCCTTCTGTATGCCTCATATTCCCACGTATCCATCTACAGTATCATACTCTATTCTACCAGGTACCGTACACCTCTACAGTACCCCCTTATCCCCTCCCTACAGTATACCTCGTAGGTACCGTAGGCGCGCTCGAGGACGATATTATTGTGCATGGTATCGGCTGCGTACGTCTCCAGTCCCGTGAAGATCAACATTCCGATAGCGATAATCTGTGGATTACGGAAGTCAGGCAATTCCAGTCGGGACCAACCAGCACGAGAATCCACTGGGCCGGGAACGCGGGCGAGAAGGCGCTCGTGGCCGATCCCTCCCTGAAGGGGGGTATACTCCGTTTAGCAAGGGGCGGGGTTGGGCGCTAAGCGCAGTAATACCAGATGCTATCCCATTCGGAGTGAATGTAGGCGAGCGATACGGTGACAATCGCCCACAGCGCAACGGCAGCAACGTTGAGGAGGAAGGTCGTTTTCTGAGAAATCGAAGATTAAAGATTAATGATCAAAGTAAATACAGCGCTAGCGCCCTTGCTGGAGAAAAGGAGCCCAATGCTCAGCACGATGAGCCCGCAAGCAACGATGACCGATGGACCAACCACGACGAGGCCCTGAGATCAACGATCAAGCTACAAAGATCAAAGACCAAACTAGAACCTTGGCTCGATCGATAAGGTGGCTTTCCACTGCAGTTTCGCCGGCGATTCCGAAAAGAGCCTTGGTGCTCACCTGCAAAGATTAAAGATTAAACTACAGCATCGATTTCCTCACATTTAAGCACTGGGAGAAATAGGACTTTAGTCCCAGCGCCGAATTCTTCTGCAAAGATCAAAGATCAGAATTCAAGGATCGAAAATCAACCTTGTTGCTGTTCTCGGGTTTGGTACCATCGATAGTGGTGGCTTCAATCGGCGGCTCCGTCTAAATATTCCATCTCTATCGCAGACTGGAATCTCGGCTACCGTATTCTCGCCTCCGACCGATTCCGCGTGAGCATCGACGGGAGCCTCGCGCTTTTGTCTCTCGTGGGCACTCTGAAAGAGTCAGTTTGCGATGGAGAACAGCAACGCGCGCGATGGGACGCGTCGCGGCTACCGTACCGTAGTCGTCTCGGCAGCGGTCGTGGTGGACTCGTTCGCGTTGGTCGTGGTGGACTCGGGCGCGTTGGTCGTGGTGGACTCGGGCGCAGCAGTCGTAGAGGTACCGGGCTCCTGAGCAGGGGGTGGGGATTACGGCAGCAAAAGTATTTCACAATAGAGGTTACAGTAGAAGTTCTAAACCTATTTTACGATTGGTCGAATGTACGGAATCCCTGATTACGATAGTCAGCTGGACTATGGTGTCCTTTGAAGGGGGTACGGTATCCGCCGAACCTCGGATGACGTCACAGTCGTGTTTTCGGATTCCACCATGACGAAGGTTCCAGTCGCGGCAGTCGTCGTATCGATTGCCGGAGAGGTAGAAGACATCGTAGTGGACGCACCGCAATCCTGAAATACTCGGGATCTCACAACGAAAGCTACAGTATATTTTCAGTAATGTCATCAGAAAAAGCACCGCGTTACACTAATAGTGGCGACAGCACGAAAATATTATCATTGTAGTTTCACATCGAAATCTACAGTATCCCTATTCTTGCTGGGATCCCACCACGAAAGCTACCGTATCCCTATTCCCTCGGGGTCCCGCCACGAAAGCAACCGTATACCTTCTCTTCGCCGATGCTGCAGATCTTGTCGACGGCGATGAAATTGTAGAGGGCAACGAGGGCCAACAGCAGCTGGGCGCCCTTAACCGCGTACGCCACCCGCATCCTGAGGGGAAATCGGAGGATTACGGTATCCGGAGAATAGGTTACGGTTTCCGGGAAATATACTATGACATCCGCAGAATGGCCTACGACATGTAGGGAATTGATTACGGTATCAGGGGAATCTATAGATGGTGTGGTGCTGGAGAGAAGGGGAAATAAAATAATAATAATAATACCTGAATTGAAGCGAAGTCAGCTGTCGAGACGAGCGGATGAGAGGAAAGAAGGCGAATCGAATGAAGAAAGTCTGGAAACGGACGCCTTTTTAAAGACATCAATCTATCGATCTGTCTGGAATGCAGTATTTGCAAGCTTTGCAAGGGTAATTATGTAAACTCAGAGTGCAAAAACTGCAAGCTATTATCTCGTTCCAGGTATCGTAGAGCCATTTTTGAGATGGCTTTGATTAAACGTTTGGGGGCACATGCCCGATCTATTGTAAGAGAAGAGGGAGAAGGGTGTACGCTCTTTTTCCCATCAAATTGCATTGGATATTGCACCGACAAATCGCGATCCAGGGGGATTCCATCTCGTCCTTTGCCACCTGGCTTGTGAACCATGGGACAGAGGGCCTTATTGCCAGTTCAAAAAGGAGAGGGAGAGAGGAAGAGAGGGGAGAGTTGGAGGGAGAGGAAGGGGACAGGGGGAGAGCAGCTCGCTCCTGGATACCCGCGACCCTGATCTTTTTTGTCTTCCTGTCTGAACGAAAGCCTTTGTCGGCTGAGGGTCCTCGTCTTCTTCACCCGCCAATCATCTTGTCCCCCTCCCTCTTCCTTCCCCCAGCTCCCTCCTCTTCTTTTCTCCAATTCTCGTCACTCTCTTCCTCCTCCCCTACCTTATCTCCCACCTCTCTTCATCCTCTTCTTCTTCCTTCCCCAGCTCCCCTACCCCTCCTCCTCTCCCTCCTCTCTCCTCCTCTTCTCCTCCACCTCTCCTCCTCTGCTCATCCTCTCCCTCTTCTTCCCTCCCTTCCACCCTCCATGTTCACATTATCTGTTGTCTGTTCCAGGGACTTTCTCAATGATCCGATGGTATCGAAACTCCGCCCTCATCACCATTTTTATAATCTCAGTTGTCCTGATGATTTTGCGACATCGCATCTGGCTGGCCGCACATCCGAGCACGGTGGGAGGAACTTACTGCATTCAGCTATGATTATTAAGGTTGAAATCGAATTTCGCGCAGAAATTATCCCTCAGATGTGCGTATTGCTGATGAGAGCATAATAAATAAAACCTAAAAAGCACAAACTTCAAATCAATAAAAAGTTCGGAAATATATTTGGTGCTCGACAATACAACAGTTAGTGTGAATCACTATCCCCATATTCCCACTTTCAGCCACCGATGTATCCCCGTTTCAAAGTGTTGTCGTCCGGGAACGAAGACCTCAGAAATGTTCGGACAATTCGCCCGGAGCCAAGGGTGAACAGGTCGGTGCTACGGTGAACTTCACCAATTCCCTTGGTGTTCGGTGCCCTATGCAAATTGCAATCGTTGCAGGACCCTTTTCATCTCCATCGTCATGGTGATCGCCAGTGATTCTCCACACGAGGAGTATGCCATGGCACTCAATTCGCGAGCGTGTTACAAATAATAATTATTTATTTTAGGGCATTGATAACTGCGGCATGGTCGAGAACCAAAGTGCTGTGAGAATTCTCATCGTATAAAATATACGGTATAATGCGCAGTTATTGGGTCTCGACAATAGTGAACTGTCGTTGTGCCAGGGAATTTTCACTACTGCATTTAGCACTGAGACTGGCGAAACGCTAAATTCAGGATGGAATGCTACGCTTTACTGCACGGCTACGCCTTCCACCTCGTCGACGATACGAAATATTCCGAGTGCGCGCGACACAAAGATGTAAGTTCTATACTGTATTTAGTGTCAGCGCTAAACACAGTTACTATTCATTCCTGCATTTAGCGCAATAGTCTAAATGCAGTTAATGTTCCGTCGTCACTGTGTCGTGGCATCTCTTCTCTCCGCCTCTCCGCCCGATTCCTGGATGCTCTGCCTCGATGCAGACGTCGCCGTCGTCAATCCGAAGAGGTTTTGGTCCCGCCACGAAATTCTGAGGCACGGTAGATTGCTAGGCTCATCGAAGAATTCATCGATCCCCGCTTCGATGTTACGCTGTTTGATCGCTTCTACAACTGGGAGGTCTATTTTGTGTTTTGGCGGCAAAACTCAAATTCAAATAGTATTTTAGATCGCCCCCCTTACCTCAAAAAAGCGGGGAAATTTTTTTTCTTGCAAATGCTCAAAAACGTCTTTAGAAATGATTTTATACTGATGGCGACACTTTTTTTAGCCCATTCCGCTCAAGTTCATTTACCGCGTTTGAACCATGATACGGGTATCATGGGTCCAAAGCATCGGTCCCAGGTGCTACTGATGACCCC
>JACMIG010003537.1:0-11992 GCA_014805385.1 Levipalatum texanum | reverse complement strand
ATAGGACATAAAACGGCGCCTCATGCTCACTAGCACGCACGTATACATTTGTCCACTGAAAACCGCCCCTGTACAAAGTTATGACCAACGGAAATTCAAATTGGGTCTCGAAGGGAAAATTTTTCCGAAATTTTTTTTTACCCCTTTTCGTACTTTGGACCCCTAAAGGAACCAACACACACATTTTAAGCCGATTCTGAGATGGGCTGTTCCAGAGGTATGGGAGCGGTGGTCGATCCGTAGAAAATTTCTGTCTTAACGTTTCTCGTCTCCCCTCCCTTTCTTTCCCCTCCATCCGTCACGATCTCCGAACATCTCGAATTCCGTGATCCGCTTCATTCCCGCCGATTTTTCAATTCGATTTTGAATATTAATTCGGAATATGAATTGGAGTTAGGGTTCTCTATGATATTTGCGATTATGTGCATGTGACGGATTAAAAAAACAATTTTTCGCAATCGTTACCAACCGTACGGTATTTTCAGTCTTTCACTAGAACATGCTCAGCGATTTCTTTGTTTATTTGGTGTATGCACAAGGTACAGTACAAATCGGAGCGTGTGGTTTCTTAACATGATTTCGTGTAAATAGTCGCTCAATCAGAGTTCGACGATGTCTCTTGGTTCTCTTCTCTTGGCTCTTTTCTTTCTCTTGGCACGATTCAATCCCTTCGTTTTCTCATCTCCGGTCGTGGTGATTTCAACACTCTGAAACAGATTATGGATTGAGAAATAGAATGAAGAAACCTTGAGAAATTCGCTCTCCCCAGTCGTTGTCGTTCGAGTTCCAGTGGTTGATGTCTGAAAATGACAGAATTGAAATTCATTGAGATAAATTCCGACCTCGTATTCTTCGATTCCCTCTCCAATTTCGACGGCTTCATTCAGTTTTGGATCAAATACGACCTCCTTGATGTCCGGCTGATTCGCATCGTTTTTCCCGTCATAGCGATGCTTCTGAATGAAACCGTTTTGTGAAGAAACATAAAAGGTATCGTGTTCCGTAATTCAAGCTCATGACATTGCCATACATGTTCGCCTCGAATTCTTGACGGCATCTTGAGGGCTCCTCTGAACTGGAAATCCTTTCCGCGAATACGCAATTCATCGTTGTCCTTTTTGTTATCCGGACCAGAAATGCGCACAACAGGCTGACGATATGAAGGATTTAAAACTCCACGGATTGCTTAACCTTTTCCCTTTTCCGATGGAAGTACAAGTAGCACATGGAAATGATTGCCGCGATTGTGACTACAATTACAAATGCGATGACGATGTAGATGGCCAACACAGAATCACTGAACAGAGTGCTCAGTCAGTGAAATTCTACCATCGTTGATACCCGTCACTGCTCTCAGTGGATGGAAGAAAGTTATTGGTGGTTTCGCGAGCGTTTGGCATTTGTTTAGAAGATGCTTTCCAGGATGTTGTTTGTATTGTCGTAGTTGGAATGGGCGTCGTAGTTATTGGTGAGGTTGTGAGAGGAATTGTATGGGCAGTGGTTGTCGTTGTATGTGTCAGAGGAGGAAGAGTTATCGTCATCAATACCTAAAACCACATTTTTCTTCCAAAATATAACCATTACTTACACAGCAGACGAAGGGCATCTCGAGGCCGTGTCGATCGGGTTTTGTATATGTTGTGTTGACCACCATTCTTTCTTTCGCACAAATATCAGTGGGTTCATCTCGAACTTTCAGATAATATTCTTCGCCGTGCGGACAAAGTTCGTTGACGCAACCGAAACCGAAGAAGCAAATTCCCTTGACCCCTTCGATCAGCAGAAGCAAGAGGAGAGGAGACATTCCTGCAAGGCTTTAGAGATCAAAGATCACGACAAGGAAGGACCTGGGAGGAGGACGAGTCGACGGAGTGGAGGAGGCGACTGAAGGAGACGAGTGGAGAAGACTGGACGGGTTCAGACGGAGAGAATGAAGACGAGACGGGACTTTACAATATTGTGAACAATTGGTCAGACAGGAAATTTTGCAGACATTAAATATTCATCAAGATAAGGAAAAATCAAAGCGACATTGATTTCTTTGCGATACTAAAAGAAATATTTTCTGAATTTTTTGTTTTTAAAAACAAAAGAACATCAATTATAATAATTGTTTCTGACAACATAAATTGGATTTGTGCTCGTTTTTAAGGATAACAATTAATTGTTACTGATAATGAAATGTGGATGCTTTCTTTTACACGATAAATTGTTTTATTTGTTGTAAGAGTATAAAATTCTCCCATAATCGATTTATATTTTTGAGGAATGCCTTCACGCAATAAATCAGAGGTCGGGAACTACGGCATCTTTTGAGTCAACACTCTTGGTGCTTTTCTTTCCCTCGGCGCTCTTCGTTCTCGTCGATGTTTTGCTCCCCGTAGTGGTGCTTTCAACACTCTTAAACCATTAAAATTCCAAAAAAACACATAAAGAGAGGGCTTGATCACGTCCTTTTTGCCTTTATGCAACTGAAACAGAAAAAATGAAGATTTGTGGATCGCAACCGACATTTAAAATTTGAACATTACAAGCGATTTTATAAATCCAAATAGTGCACCTTATTTTGTCCTTTCGGATCCCCGTCAACAACTCCTGCAGACGCTGCTCCTCCATCGGAAAACTTCCTAAAGTTATTGAAATATAGCATTCCATGTACATTAGTAAATTAAAGTTCTCCCAGCCCTGCCAGAGCATGCCCCAACTGCACTATAGTATACCTCTCAACATCGAATTTGTGTCGTTTTTCCTTGCGTCTTTTTCTGATATAAACGGCGACAAAGACGAAGGTAACGGTCGCAACCACAGCAGCTAATCCACCAACCACGGGCAGCAACTGGGAAAAGAAAAAAATAATATTCGAATATTTGATCCATGCTCACATAATCGATCTTCCAGTCATCCGCAGCTTCATTCAATATCGATTTTGTGAATGAGGAACTGTAAGTGGCCCGGAATGTAGTTTGTGTTGTTGTAGTTGTGGTAGGAGTCGAAGTACTTATTGTAGTTGGTGGAAGAGTTGTCCTGCTAGTCTGGAATTTTTAATTTTTAAAAATATTTAAAATTTATTGCTCCCATAAACCACGACTTACACAGCAAACGTGCAAAGGGCAGATCCAGGTATTCGGATTATATGCTGAGTGAAAATCCTTGCCTCCTTCATTGCAATGTTTTCTTCCAAGTTCTTCTTCATTGCCTGCGAAACTGTCAAAATATGGCAGGGCTTCGTCGATTGTCCAAGGAGGGCATTTGCCTTTGTTCTCGCAATTGAATCCCATCGCCCCAGTCACAAGCAGAAAGAGTAGGAGGAGCTCAGGCATTCCTGTGAAGTATTCAATGAACGAAGATCGAATCGAGGAAGGACCTGGGAGGCGGACAAGTCGACGGAGTGGAGGAGGCGACTGAAGAGGAAAGGAGAAGTCTGGATGGAAGTAGGAGAAAGAAGTGAGTGAAGAAGAATCTGGATTCTGCCGACTTGTGAACATCGGATTAGACAGAAAATTTTCGCGGCAAACTATTCCAAAACGCAAAGTTTATAGTCCACTGCGATTTAGATTTTCAAAATTCTTTATATAATACATTATTTTAAAAAAAAGAATGTTGTGTCACGTATCAGGAATTCTGGAGCTTTAAAGAAGGAGGAGGAGAAAACCGAATGCATTGTGGCCATTGTGGTCAAACGCACATTTCTGCTCTGGATTTCCATGACCGTAATCAGAAACGTTCCTCCCTCTCCTTTTTTAAGTCATTGTTTTTCGTTCCCGAGGCATGATAGTGTGCAATTAATTTTTATGCTGCTAGACAACTCAAAATGATTTTTATACGCCTTTTGTGACATGAATTGTTCCCAATCAGAATTAGGGAAAATCTTTCGCTTTGCACTCTTCAAAACGAAGTTTGGAGCTTTTATTTCTTGGTGCGCTTCTTCGCCTTGGAGTCTTCTATGTTCCCCGAGATCTTGCCTTTCGTTATCGTTTCAACATTCTGAAAAGATTTTAAAAATCAAAAAATTCTCAAAAATAAACCTCTGGAATATCGTTTCTATCCACAGTCGTCGTCTGCTCATCTGTGCCCGATGACTAAACCACCGTCCTTGGAATGTACAGAAAATTTAGTGCATCATATTGGGCGATTTCTCTTCTAAGTGTGGCAGCTTCGGCCTTGAAAGAAGTGTTCTTTCTCCTTTCGTTTCGGTTTTTCTGAAGAGTCAGATTCTGTGAAAACCATAAACGATCGTAAAAGACCGTAAAGTAGACGATTTCGTTTACCTTTTCTGTGTTCTTCCGGCAGGAACAGCAGAAAATGGTAATGTCCACAGCGATAATAAGCAAAATAACTGCAGGCACCGTGATGTAGACGGCCAGAACTACAGCGCTGACAGAATATTTGGTTATTTTCTACGATTATCGATGCCTGGTTTCAGTTTTCTTCATCGAGTTCTCAGCAGCCAGGGAACTGGATGTTTGAATTGTCGTAGTAGTACTTGGAGTCGTTATACTTGTATTGTCAAGTGCCCAAGCAATTCTAAATTATCGATCGGGAGGCATAATGCCAAGTTCCTGTATCTCTGCGTTATCAAAGAGTTTGTTGCTCAAATTTTGCAGGCTTCGGTTGGAATCCAGTTCCAACCGGCATGAAAAATTTCAGCTTCGTAGCCCTTTTTATTCTGGAGATACAGAAGGGGACTATGAGATAAACACAGTGTCGCGGAACGGGAAATTAGAATTGCTTGGGCTCGAGACAATACGAGTTGGGGGAGGTGTTGTCCTGTGTATCTAGAATGTTCAGTGCTTGATTCCACAAAACTACGACTTACACAGTAAACGCGCAAGAAGCAAGGAACTGCATCTTTCGGTAAGTATATTTTGTGGAAATCCATGTTTCCGTCATTGCAGTGTTTTCTTCCAGCCTCTTCATGATTTTCGTTGAAAACAGCGGTCAACGTTTCGTCGCTCTCTCCCGGCGGGTATTCGTTTTCCTTTTTGCAAAAATAAAACCCCATCGCCCCCGTCACCAGCAGAAGGAAGAGGAAGAGAGAAGACATTTTTGCAGTGGGACAATGATCAAAGATCGCGACAGGGAAGGGCCTGGGAGCCGGACGAGTCGACGGAGTGGAGGAAGTGGCTGATGGAGACGAGAGGAAAGACAGCCGACAGAGGGTGAGAATGCTGACAAAATGGGTCGGATCAGACGTGATAAAATATTTGCCGAAAATTAATATTTAAATTTATTCCAATTTAAGAAAACCAATCGCACTACAGTAAGATATTGATTTCTTTGGCATTATAAATATATTTTTTCATTGAAAAATCTGGCAGATTGATTTCTTAGCGTCTCTAGAAATTAGAGAAGAGTTACACGTGAATCGGTCCAGAAACCTATGAGAAATTTGCAAGCAGTCATTTCTGTTTGCCATCGTCAAGAATATTTATTTATAGTATCACATTCACTGATTCAGTAATCGGGAATTATGGCATGCTTTGAATTATTTCTCTTGGCGCTCTTCGTTCCCTTGGATTTCTTCTTCGATCACGTGTTTGTGTTATTTTATTCTGGCAAACAAATCGTAATGAATTTTTATAGCATTTTAGTGACATCAATTGTACCGCTTCAGAATAAGGAGTAGTTTTTGGCTTTGCACTCTTGAAAGTTCGATTTTATCCGTTCGCGCCTGTTTTTGTCGTCGATTTCTTGCTTGTCGCCGTTTCGACATTCTGAAATAAACCAAGAGTAAAACTATTTTTCTGGAAAATCAACCTCGGGAATATCGTTTCTATCCACAGTCGTTGTTTGATCTTCTGTGACCGATGACTAAAACATTTGTTTTTTTACACAATCAAATCGTACATCATATTGGGCGATTTCTCTTCTAAGCGCGGCAGCCTCGGCCATGAAAGGATTTGACGCCACTTCCTTCTTTCCCATTTTTCTTGTATCATCTTTCCTTTTACTTTGATGTTCCTGAAAAATCACCGAATTTCTGTCAAAGCCATAGTCAAGAAAGGAGTGAAAAGAATCGAAATTGTTGCAAACCTTTCTCTTATTCCGACGGCAGTAACAGCAGCATAAGAAAATGGCCACTGCGATTATTATCAAAATTACTGCAGGCACCGTGATGTATGATAGACGGCAAGAATTGCAGCGCTGACAGAAGGTTTGGGTATTTTCGAAAATTATCGATACCTGGTTTCAGCTTCCATCGTCGATGTTTCAGGAGCAGGGATACTGTAGGTAGTCCGTAATGTCGTTTGAATTGTCGTTGTAGCACTTGGAGTCGTTGTACTTGTAGTAGTTGGGGGATGAGTTGTCCTGTGTGTCTAGAATGTTAATTGGTCACTTCCACAAACCACGACTTACACAGCAAACGCGCAGAGGGCAAGTTTGGTATCTCGGATTGTATACTCTGTAGAAATCCATTCCTCTATCATTGCATTGTTTTCTTCCAATTTCTTCATTATCGTATTCCTTAATCCTTTCTAATAAGGATAGTATTTCGTCGATTGCCCCAGGCGGGCATTCGTCTTCCTCCTTGCACCATGGAGGGTCCCATCCCATCGCTCCCGTCACCAGCAGAAGCAAGAGCAAGAAAGGAGACATTCCTGAAGGGGACTACAAATCAAAGAACAAGAGCGTGTTGGACCTGGGAGGTGGACGAGTTGATGGAGTGGAGGAGACGACTGAAGGAGACGAGAGGAGAAGACTAGCAGAGGAAGCGACTGAAGTCGAGACAGGCATTTGCAGACTCGTGTCAGAAAATAATTAAAAATTCGCACTTCAATGAGATATTGATTATTTCATATCGCAGCGTGGTTTTTGTAGCGTCTCGTTTTGCAAGTGAGAAATTTGCAAACTTTTTTCAGCGTTTCGTGAAATGAATGAACAATTACATGTGATCCATTCCAGAAACCTGTGAGAAATTTGTAAACAGCCTTTTCTGTGTGTCATCGTCAAGAGTGTTTATTTGTAGTAGCACAATCACTGAATCAGATGTCGGGAATTATGGCCTGCTTTGAATTATTTGTCTTGGCGCTCTTCGTTCCCCTGGATTTCTTCGTTTTCTTCGATTTCTTGCTTCCCGTCATTTCAATACTCTGAAATAGACAACAATGCTTGTACTATTAGATGGAAACCTTGAGAAATTCAGAATCTCCTGTGGTTGAAATATGATCGCCAGTTGTCGTTGTCTGAAAAACGGAAATGTTCTTACTGAAAAACGGAAACTGTATAACTACGGGGTAATACTATGACATTTTACCTCATATTCTTCGATTCCATGTCCAATTTCGAAGGCTTCGTTCAGTTTTGGATCGAATACTACCTCCTTGATGTCCAGCTGATCCGCATCGTTTTTGCCGTCATAGCGATGCTTCTGAACAAAACAAATCGGTGAATGTTTGGAATTATCTAACACGCATCAATAATTTTACTTACGTGTTCGCCTCGAATTCTTGAGGGCATCTTGAGGGCTCCTCTGAACTGGAAATCCTTTCCTCGGATACGGAATTCATCGTTGTCCTTTTTGCTGTCCGGATCAGAAGTGCGCACAACAGGCTGAAAATGTAAAAGATAAAAACACCCACATAATGTGAGACCTTTTCCTTTTTGCGATGGAAGTACAAGCAGCAAAGTGAAGTGACTGCCACGATTATAAGCACAATTGCGATGGCAATGACGATGTAGATGGCCAGCATAGAATCACTGAAAAGAGTGCTCAGTCAGTGAAATTCTACCATTGTTGATACCCGTCACTGTTCCCAGTGGATGGAAGGAAGTTATTGGAGGTTTCATGAGAGTTTGTAATTGGAGATTGAATCGATGTGGCTTCCCAGGATGTTGTTTGTTTTGCCGTAATCGAACTGGGAGTTGTGCTTGAAGTTGGTGCTGAAGTAGGTGGGAGAGGGGATGTAGCTCGGAGTGTCTGGAATACTCGAGCATTGATTTTACCGATCTACGACTCACACAACAAACGTGATACAGTTTAAAGTTCAGCGCCTCAGATCCCAACAAGTACTCGAAGTATATTGAGTGATAGTCCTTTCCTCCGTTCTCGCACTGCCTTCTTCCCTTCGCTTGCTCAGTCTTCAAGTGCCGGTCCCAATATTGCATGGCTTCATCGACGGGTCCCGGACATTTGCAATCATCCGCAGTTTTCTTCTCACAAATGCTAACGACTTCCGCCACTGCCATCAACAGTAGCAAAGGGAGAAGTGGAAGCATTCCTGGGAGCAATTGAAACTAATTAAAAAAACGCTTTGATAAAGGACCTTGTAGGCGGACTAGTCGGCGAAGTGGAGAAGGCGACTGAGTGAGAACGGAGAAAAAGACTGGACGAGAGCAGAGGAACCGACTGAAGTTCAGACATGAATTTGCAGACTTATGAACAATATGTCACACATAACATTTTGCAGACGATGAATATTCATCCGATTTTTTAAAATTTAGCTGTAAACTGCAATATACATATTTAGATTTGTTTTCATGGCTAAAATCACATATATTTTTTATTTGCTAGACAAAGCTCTTTGATTTCACTGCATCGGGCCGGAAGCACACTCCAGGGAGAAAACTGTTAAGAAAGTGTCGATCTTTTAAAAGTCTCGTGAAGTAAGAGTAGATAGAGTTACTTGTTAATCGGCCCAGAAACCTGTGAGAAATTTGTAAACAGCCTTTTCTGTGTGTCATCGTCAAGAGTGTTTATTTGTAGTATCACAATCACTGAATCAGATGTCGGGAATTATGGCCTGCTTCGAATTATTTCTCTTGGCGCTCTTCGTTCCCTTGGATTTCTTCGTTTTCTTCGCTTTCTTGCTTCCCGTCATTTCAATGCTCTGAAACAGATAATAGTGCTTGAACGATTGGGAAAAAACCTTGAGAAATTCAGAAAATCAGTTTTGGATCAAATACGACCTCCTTGATGTCCGGCTGATCCACTTCATTTTTTCCGTCATAGCGATGCTTCTGAATAAGATAGCACATTCGCGTCCGTAATTCAAGCTCATGGCACTGCCATACATGTTCGCCTCGAATTCGTGAGGGAATCTTGAGGGCTCCTCTGAACTGGAAATCCTTTCCACGGATACGGAATTCATCGTTGTCCTTTTTGCTGTCCGGACCAGAAATGCGCACAACAGGCTGATAATATGGCGGGATTTTAAAAAACTCCACATTTTGAGATACCTTTTTCCGATGGAAGTACAAGCAGCACATGGAAATCACTGCCAAGAATATAAGCACAATTGCAATGGCAATGACAATATAGACCGGCAGCAGCGGGTCGCTGAAAAGAATGTTTTATGATATGTTACAAATCATTGATGCCTGTCAGTTTTCTTCGCTGCAGTTTCAGTTGCCGGGATATTGTAGCTCTTTCGAGATGTTATTTGTGAGGTAGAAGTCGTTGTACTTGGAGTAATTGGAGGAAGGGTGGTCCTGTGTGTCTAGAATGTTCAATACTCGATTCCATGAAACCACGACTTACACAGCAAACGCGCGTATAACACCCAATTTTTGGACTATACGTCTTGTTGAAGTCCTTGCCTCCACTATTGCATTGTTTTTCTGCCATCTCTGTGATATTTTTTTCAATCCATTTATAATTCACGCTTTCGTCAACAGCTCCAGGCGGGCATTCGCCTTCAGTCTTGCAGTCTGATTTCACCCCCATCACCAGCAGAAGCAAGAGGAGGAGAGAAGGCATTCCTGCGATGGACCTGACATTATGAAGATCAAGACACGAAGAACCTGGGAGGTGGACGAGTCGACGGAGTGGAGGAGGCGACTGAATGAGATGAGAGGAGAAGACTGGGCGGCGACAGGGGAAGTGAGTGAAGGTGAGACGAGATCAAGCAGACTCGTGAACAAGTTGTCAGACTGCACATTTGGAGGCAAAGTGAATATTCATCGACAATCCAAAAAATTTTCAAGCCATGGAAAATTCAAATTTTGGGAAAAAGAAAAACAACGCAAATCTGCAGACTTGGAAACAAATAGTCAGACGGTAAATTGTGCAAAAAAATTTCCCAGAAATGCAAAAGTTCGAGCAGGATACGGTTTTTTTGAATAGTTTGCAATTCACATGTTATTTTATTCTGATAGATAATTCATAATGAATTATACAGCACTATGATCTGTCCTTTATATCACCTTTATATATCCCGCACTTGGCCTTTTATAAATGCTAATTTCTCTGTTTGTTTGTTTTCTTTGATGTTTCGTCTCCATAATTTTAATTTAACACCACGATTAAAGAAGGACTGGGAAGAACTTTGATTCCGTAGATTAGACTACGACCATCAAGACACTAGGTTACGGAAATTGAGAAACGTCGAGCGAAAGTGCATCGTTCCAGACAGATTCTGTAGTCAAACGCATTGATTTGTCTGGTCTGGGGTATGCAAACGGGCTTTTTGAATGTTCTTCCTAGTCCTTCTTTAACCGTACGAAATGTCCGCTTGTCGTCCTCCTCACTAAAGGCAGTAAAAATGGTGCAATCGTACCCCGGGATGGACTCATATATTCTAAGCATGGGACATTTCGGGTTCACGACAATACTCACAACAGAGCCTATTATCGATTTCACAGCATTTTATAATGATTTTTCAGGGACATCAAAGTAAGTGCCGAGGGGACACGGGAATAGCGGGCAAAACAAAAGTGGTCTCAAATCCTTTTCTGGCCGGAGCAGCCGCGCTTAGAAGAGAGATCGCCCAGTACGAAGTGCGAATGGATTTTTCGGTGCATTTTTATTTCAACAAATGTTTTAGTCTTCCGCCACAGAAGAAGAAACGATCACTACCGGAAGCCAAAGATCGAATAAATCCAAAAGTGCCGAGGGAAAGAAGAATTCCAAGATTGTCGACTCAAAAGATGCCATAGTTCCAGACCTTTGATTTATTGCACTCAAGGGTACTGTAACATACTCTATCGATTCACGAAATTTTCAATACTAAAATACTCTATCGATTCATGAAATTTTCAATATACGCGAATAAAGGAATTCGTCGCTTTCAACAAGACATCCCAATTGCAATTTATCTGGATCGATTAATTGGTGAACGTTTTAATCCAAAAAAAGGCATTTTAATTACGCTAAAAATAAAATCCGCATGCATTTCCGCAGTTTGATGCACAATATTCTTTATTGTCGTCAACCCAAAAAACGGGGCTACCGCAAAATGTTAGGTGATTTGCCTTCCAATAAGAGCGAATGCTATAAAGGTATGGAAATTGCTAAATGTTGATTTGGCTTATTTTACAGGAAAGAGAACATTGGAAAATGAAAAAAGATAGGAAATTCGGGGAGATGCGATTTGGTTTGGTTTTGATGGTAATCGATGGGCAATCTCGCGCTGCGGGACGGCCAGAGAGTCATAATGCATTGGACGCCGTGGGGAATCGCTATTGGGTTTTCGACAGTCTTCTTAAAAAGCCTATTCCGAAGCGCGAGATTTGGCCATCGACTGCCATCAAAACCAAGCCAAATCGCATCTTCCCGAATTTCCTTTCCAATATCCTTTTCCAATGTTCTCTTTCCTGTAAAATGAGCCAAATCACCTTTGAGCAATTTCCACACCCTTATAGGCTATAAGTTATAGCATTCGCTCTTTTTTGAAGACAAATCATCTAACATTTTGCGGTAGCCCCGTTTTTTTTTTGAATCGGATATTACGGAATCGGTCCTAGGGCATCGGGAGCTTGGCCTACCCCCTCAAAAGGCGGCTACGGGGAGATGATACCGTATATTCTCAAAATCTGTGAATCCCATCTTTTGGTCAAGCTCCCGATGCCCAGGACCGATTCCGTAAAATCCGATTCCGGAAAGTCGGGATTTTCCGGAAATTACGGATTTTGGGAATATGCGGAATCGTCTTCTCTTGGTCGATTTAGGGGGAGACCGTTGAAGATTTCTTGAATTTTCCATTTGTCAAGTTGGAGAGTTCAAAATAGACGGTTTGATGGTTTGTTTCCCTATAACTGGCTGATCTTTGGACCA
>JACMIG010003536.1:0-11993 GCA_014805385.1 Levipalatum texanum | reverse complement strand
CCCGCCCCTCTCCTCCCCGCCTTCACTCGCACCGGAAGCGACGTCATCAATGCCAATACACTCGATGGATCCAAGTATGATACTCAGTCAACGACCTCCTCGGATGATACCTCCGAAGGAATCTGTGCCGATTACGCCAGTCAGGAAGAGAAGGTACAGATTTGTGTAAGGGACGACACAATTGCGTAAAGGATGACACAATTGTGTATTCTCTGAAAATTCGAAAATATAGACAAATTTGCAGGACGAAGATGATGATACGATCTACGAGACACTCAAGTTCCGCAGGGTCAATGAGTGCGTTTATTTTATTCTATTTTTATTTAATTATTTTTATTTTCTATTTTTCTTTAAAAATATTTATAATTTTTGCAGTTGGACTCTCGGCCCGTCGATGTCCTCAGCTCCATTCACCTCACCGAGGATGAGCCAAGCACTGGATCTGCGTCAGCAGCGACACTCCTCTCACCTCCCGCAGTCTTCTTCTCCCCTCGTCGGCCCTCCCTCCCGGGAAATGTCGAGGAGCGCCCTGCAGTGGTGCGTGTTCGGTGTTTTTACACAATCAGACCAATAGGGGATCTTGACCGAAACACGGAGTCATTTTGGAATATCTACCGAAGCACGAAGTCAATTTTTAGGCGCGCCTCGTCTGCTCCCCGGCACTTGTCGCCATCACCCGGACCACCGGTGTTGAGGTAAGTGCTTCGGTGTAAAATTCAAATTGATCGGCAATTTGGAATTTACATTGATCACCGTTCCATAATTAAGGAAATACACCGATCACGATTCCAGGACGCGCCTCTCCCTCGCTCCCGGCTCCATGTCGACGTCGGGAGTTTCGACGGCGTCTTCATCCGATCGCAGACTGACTCTGGACTCCTACCGTACCCCTCCACCTCCACCCGCCTGGGCACGGCTCATGACACTCAGTGCAAGTGCTACGCCTACAAGGTGAGATTGATTAATAAAATAGATTATACATTTAGGAACTTTTACCATAAATCGTGTTATATAAAAGGACTTTCCCCTAAACAACATAAATCCGGACTCCAAAAATAACAGGGACAATTTTCCAGACCTCCCTCAGCCACTCGAATCCCGCGACCGGCTTCCAGTAGTCGTAGACCGTCGTCAATGAGCAAGTCCTTCGGTGGACGCAGTGCCTCCGCTCATCCCTTCTATGAACAGGAGTCTGAAGGGTGAGGAGTTTGGAGGATGCACCTGAACACGACCTGTTTTGTATTTGGAGGATCCACTAAACACTGTTTTTAAAATATCTACTGAACACAACTCGTTCTGCCCTTGAAAAAGTTACCAAATACACCCCCATTCTCTATTTAGAATATCTACCAAGCACCACCACCTATTCCCCTTACAGTAGCCGCGAGTGCCTGGCGGAAGGAGGGCGGAGTTCGCTGCTCGATTCTCGCGAAGCCCTCGCGCGCGCCCTTGCCACTCCATCTCGAGCCACGCGGAGAGCCGGGAGAGAGGCTGACGAAAGGTATTTTCTGACTACGATTTGACCCTCCGATGACGGGCTGCTAAACAGTAGAAGTATCTCAAAACATGCCTACGAATTTTACTATCCGATCCCGATGGCTAAACAGCAGAAGTATCCCAATAACGGCGCGATTTTACTCCTAGATGACAAGCTGCTAAACAGCGGAAGTATTCTAAACATGACTACGAATTTTACTCTCCAATTCCTATAGCTAAACAGCACACTTATCTAAATATCGACTACGATTTGATCCTCCCATTCCGACCTGCTAATCAGCAGAAAGATTGCAAGACTACTTTTACAGATGCGCCCTGCCACCATCTCGCCTCACTTCGCTGCCTCCTCCTTCCTTTGGATCGAGGCCGCGGACTCTGTCGCGCCCCCGCCTTCCGCCTCCGGGATACGATGCTCCACCTCCCGCGGTATCGATGATGTCCCGCAGCTTGTGGCGAGGTACGGTAGCGGGTTCATGGGGTCAGAATAGGGTGCGGTGGGTCATGCGCGATGGATCAGGGAATATCCCGTTGTGGGTGGGGTAGTAAAGGAATAGAGTGTGACCAAGAAGAGTACGGTGGGTCAGGGTAGAGTGCGGCAGGGCAGGAAAGAGTTCGGTGTGTCTGTGAATACTACGGTGGGTCAGAGTAGAGTTCGATGGGTCACGAAGAAGCACGGTGGGTCAGACAATTACCAATCTTTCAGAATCATCTCCCTTCCTCATCCGATCTCCACCACCTCCGCCTCCGCCTCCTCGCCCTCCGCGATCCCAGAGGACCCGAGAAATCACCGCTCGCCACCAAATCAACCTCTACAGGTATGCCATGGCTCAGGGGCGAACAACGCCCATTTCCACTCCGACATACCCGAGTTCGGATCCTTCACTCTACACTTCTTTTGCAGACTCACCGCGACTCGTTGCATTCGATGCCGAGACGAGGCTCGCCTGTCGCGGCGAACAGTTGTCGGACGACCTGGGACTCATCGGTAGGTTACGGTAGCTTTGGGCTACCCGTCATATTCTTTCGGGTTACGGTAACTTTGGGCGCTTTCAGGCATCGCAAGGGCGGCGCGATTGGCAAGCCTCTGGTGGTGAAAAGAAGTGGCTGCATCTGTGAACGCCTCCCGAGACAATGGCCGACGATAGAGAGACCAGGTAAGAAGGGAGGGAGCAGAGAAAAAGAGCGCGAATAGTGCGCGGAAAGCACGCCGAAGGTGCGCGTTTCATACAAAGCGTGAATGGTGCGCGAAATTCACGTAAAATCTGCGCATTTCAGACCGCCCTCCCACCGAGTATGCCGATTTTCGCTGGGCCATGGACTGGGCGGTGTTCTGGGCGGCTGTCGCGCTCCTCTTGAGGATCCTCATCCTGATCTTTGGATATTGATTGATTTTACTTCCGGCTTCCCTTCCCTCTTTCCCCCCCCCCTCCCTTCCCATCCTGCGCGTTGCGGGCTTCCTACCTACCCCTTCAAATATACATTACCATGCATCTTTGATCTAGTATTTCATGCATTTTCCCTTCGCCATTAAACTCCCAGGAGAATATACCAACAACGAGAATTTGCGCCTATTGTGATTTATCAAATTTGCGTGTTTAACCTAGTTTTATAGTTCTCCAAATGGCATATTTTTGCTGATGGATTAATAATTATGATGATTTCCACTATGCGATAGGCTTTTTAGACGAGTCCACCATATTCCCGGTACCAAAGTAGCATTTCGTTGAATTAGACCACTTCTCGCTGAACGAGAAGGTAGATAATTGATGAATAAATCGATTAAATATATTTATCGAAAATACACAGTAGTCAAGGAGGTCTGATTATGTTCTGTTTTTCAGGGATTTTCGCTCGAATGTGAATGAGATCTAAAGATGCAATAGTGAACGGGGTGAAAAAGCACTATGACGTAATTGGCATGACTAGTACAATAAGTATCACCGAAGAAGAGCAACAGGTAGATCAGCCAGTATTGGAAAGAATCAATCGATAAATCACTAATAGCACCGGGATAAAAAGTTGGCATCGTGCCAAGACCCTATTCCTATCCTTTACGAGGACGCATAACAATTTTGGGCATTAATTGCTACGAGAGTGCGGGCTCGGCGCGACGTTCGAGATACCGTAACCGCAGGCAGAGGACGAGGAAAAGGAGCGAGACGAGGAGGAGGAAAACGCCGACGACAAGGAAGGCAATGGCGAGAAAGAGATTCCGACCGCCTGCCCATGTTTCCGCGGCGATTACGAACTTCTTCTTGCCCTTCCACGCTTTGGTGGGGTAGTCTGAAAAATACCCCCTTTGATCGCTGCTAACGCAGTAGTGGCCTCATTTATCGATCTTTGGATCAACTGTATTTTCCTTTTTTTTTATTTTTAAAAATATAGCTTTTGCTCTACTGTATTTGCCATATTTAATTTTACAGAAATAATTTTGTTCTACTGGATTTACTTATCTCTTTTTATTATTTAGAAATAGGAAACACTACTGAATTTATCCAGGGCTGCCCTTGGCATTCGCAGTAATGATCGTTACTGTATTTACCGGAACAACTTACTGTACGTAATCTTGAGCGTATAATTTCCGGCCTTCAAGCCATTCGCGAAATCGTCCGTATTGCGATCGAGGAAGCGGTAGATCTTGCGGAACCTGAGCGAATCCGGGAAATAGTTCGAATAGAGAAGTTACGCCGTTTAGCGAAACGAGAGTTACTGTCGTTAGTGGCAGCGTGGGGGGGCTTACATTGGCAGCGCGGCCGGCTTCATCCATACGATGAAATCGACATTTTCGAAGCCGCGTCCAGCGAGGTTGGCTTCCGCTTCGTTTCCCTGCAAGAATACTCATAGAAATCGGAAATAAATCATTTAGTTATTTAATTTTCTTTTTAAGAAGTCCGCTTGTTTTGAGCAGGACATGGCGAGAAAGCTCCCTTTCTGGGAAAATCAAAGTCTTCCTATTGTCGAGCTCCAAAACACGTCGAATTCTCACAGTACAATAGGAAAATGCGGCTTTTGATCTACCGCCGTTATATTACCAGTTTATCTCTGAAACATGTGCCGCTTTTAGTTGCGTGTGCAAAACGTCGCCTGCCTGTAAACACACACTCCATGCACGCAATGCGTGACACGCAACTTTTAAATGGCAGGAGGTTATATCGTGGGAATTCGTCGCAAATTGGGTGCTCGATAATACTCACAAAAGTAGAGCCGAGTTGGCACGCATCGTGGCGCCAAGAAGGTGGACGTACTGTTCCCTCAAGAGATCAAAGATTAAAGATCAATTAATCAATAATCAAAGTTCAAAGATCACCTTGAAAGCATCGCATAGCGATTCATTCCCTTCCCGCTTCGGATTGCGAAATTTGCGGGATCGCAAATAATTCGAAATTATTCCGCTTGCCGTAAAGGGAACGAGGCGGCCTCCCTGGTAGAGTGTGAAAGTGTCTGCAAAGAGGACGACGATTAGTAAACGTCACTCGGTGGTGTGCACGGCGGCGCACTCGCTGCACCAACCGTTGAACATGGAATCGGCGATGAATCCACACGGGGCGATTGGTCGCATGACTCCATGCTCATCCGGCCTCATAGCCAGGGGTTCCTTGCAATCTCCGAGCTGCTTCAGATCGCCGTACCTGGAAAGAGATATCGTAATCCTTACTCAGCACTCAGTTTGCAATCGGTCAGTTTACGATCAGGCATTGACTATTGTCGAGAACCAAAAATCTCCGTCAAAAGGCCATGACAATTGGAGAATCAACTTTCGGGCTCTCGACAATTATTGATTGAATAACTTACAGCTGCAGCTCGCTGCGACTATTGACGTAGAGCCGCGTGTTCTGGTAAAAGCCATCGAGGCCGTAGTAGAATTTGACTTCTCCCTGGAAAGTTAGGGCTTTCGCAGGACGATATTTACTACACCACGTATCTCATATTGTCGGGCACCCGAACTTACCTAATTCCCATGCCCAGATAATACCAATGACGAACTGCGTGAATCCGTTAGATCTACCTCTTCTAACCCTCGTTTCAGGGCAGACTGAATCACACGGGCCATGAAACGGGGCTCAAAGGGTTTCTGGGCGTGGGAATTCGAATGCTCCGGGTGCTCGACAACACAAAACGGCGAGTTACCGTGTAGTTCTCCTCGAGGGGGACGTTGTATTCGCACATTACCAACGGCGAGTCAACACTGCAACATATGCTATTTATCTTTTAGTGTTGTCAATATCATTCATCATTCAATCTTCATTCACAGACTTTTCGTCTGTGAGTGAAGATTGAATGAATGATCAAGCCAATTTTCATTCATCATCATTCAATCTTCATTCACAGACGAAAAGTCTATGAATGAAGATTGAATGATGAATGATTCTGACAACACTATTATCTTTATATTTCGAGTTTACTATCAAGATTCTCAATATGGGTACAAAAAATTCGTTACAAATTTTTCTGCGATTACGTTCCGCTCTTTTCGGACGCGTTTTCTCGCACTGTTGTGGCCTCTGATATTGAATATCAAGAATATAAAAAAATATTACTGTGTTGCATTCATTAATTCTTCTTCCGCGTTCATTCCAGTCCGCAAGCTGCGACACGACGTGTAGTCTACGATGGTTTCCAGCGCTGTAATTCAATCGCTCAGCCTAATCTTCGGTGGTGTGCGTGGTGCGATGTGTGCGTTCAATGTGGACGCCGTTTCCTAAACTGCACTCACAATTCGTGGCTCCAACGTAGAGCAGCGCACCGATGGCGGTCATGATGAAGCCGAGGACGACAGTGATGGGAAGGGCGCAAGGAGCGGTGAGGACCTGGAAATACAAATATTGTCGGGAACCAAGACCTTTCTATTCCCGCGCCCGGGCAATGCCAATGACAGACTGCGAGCGCTTTTGATCTATCTCTTCGACAAGGGGAATGAAAAGGGAGCTCGAATAGGAATTGCCTGGGCTTGTGGATTAGAACGTTCCAGGTTCTCTACAATAGGGAAATGGATTTGGTTTACGAGCCCCATGTGTATCTTCGAGACTGACTGGTGCGAAAAAAAACATTGGAGTGGAATGGGAAAGGAATTCTCCGGGTGTTTTGGAGATCCCTCCTCCTCCTTCCCAAGAGCGAAACCCCAGAATTAGGGACACCATTTGGCCGATATCCCGACTCACCGGCCGATACCCTGGAAGCTGCTGTTGGCGCCATTTGGACTCTGAAAATATATTTCTAAATCAATCGATATATCGATAATCAATTAATTAATCCTACCTTTTGGCCGATTCTTGGCTCGATTCCTCCGGCGAACAACGGTGTTTTTGTCGGCATCGTCATCCATCGCTGTTGATTCTGAATTCCTTTCGCTTATCTGTGACAGATGATTATGACTCGAAATAAATATGATAATATAAACTGAATAAATAATAAACAGGTGGTTATGATACTGACATCTGATCTACTCGCTAAACACAGTAACTTTCGAGATGTAGAGGAGTGCAACTAAAAAGTATCGTGTACTAAATCTCGCCTGCCTGTAAAGTGCACACTTGCGCATTTTACAGGCAGGCGAGATTTACTACACCATACTTTTAATCGCGTCCCTCTTATGTGTGAAACCTTACTGACAAAGAATGAGGAGAGGGGGGCTCACCTTTTCTTCTTCTTGTTCTTCTCTTCCTCGCTTACTCCTCTGGAGTTCCCTTTCAAAGGCGCGCCAGGTGCTTCGTTGCTATGAATCACGAAGAACTTAGTCACTCCATGCCTAAAGGGGCGAGAATTGCTTGCAACTCTTGCGTCTTTTTTGGGAGTCTTAATTTCCACGGATAGCAAATTCTCAGAAAAAGGACAGAGCTCCTCAGGATATATTGTCGGGATCCCGGAGCGTTCTAATTCCCACGCTCGGACAATACCACTGACGGGCTACGTGCATTCTCGGTTCAACTCGTCTAACCCCGTTTCATGGTCGGTTGAATTGAACGGGGATTGAAATGGAGATCGAAAAGGAAGACGAGACGTGGCCGATATGGGGCTCAAAGAGGTAGATCATAAGCGTGCGCAGTCCGTCATTGGTCTTGACCGGGTGCGGGAACTCGAACGCTCAGGGTGCCCGACAATAAATGGCACCTTGGGAATAATACGCCAAATTGGTTCTCGACAATAGACATCGCCTAATTCCTTGTGACCAAGCAAACCTGTCACAAGGTAATATTGTCGGGAACCGCAGGCTTATTTCCAGACGGTATTAGACACCAGCGGGAAATAGGTGCTCGACAAGATAAAATGCCACGCACAGGATCGCGAAAGGGGTGCGAGGGAGGAGATCGATTGAATTGGAGGGTGAGAGAGGGAGTCGATAGACAGAGAAGAGGAGGGGAAGTGCTCGCCCCTCCCGAAAAAGCAGAGCACATCGAAGCGAGGAGAGAGAGATGCTATCGGGAGCTGAGAGACGATGAGATGGAGAGGAGGAGCACACCTGGATACGTCCTATTCCTCTCCTCCTCCTCCCTCCCTCCCTCCCTCCCTCCCCTCTTCCCTCCTCCTCCTCCCTTTCCTCTCAAGCGCATGTTTGCTCATGAACAAAATGACACGAACTACAAATGTGACGCTCCCCTTCGCTCACGGCACACCCTTCTATTTGACACCGCGAGAATTTCGTTCGCATATCATGCCTACAAGATGGGCATATTTCCAATTGATCCGGGACGTTAATCATTTCTGATAATAAATTTATTTCGAAAATTTTTTTTTACAAAATCCCTTTATTACAAAGTTTGCCTTCACGACCAAAGGCTCAGGAAAGCAGCGGAAATCACAAATAACACTGATGACGTCATCAAAGCAGATGATCCATTGCAATCCGAGCCAGAGCAGCAGCAAAAGGAAACTGTGAGCTTTCCGTCGTCCGTCGGGATGGGATACGTCTTGCACCCCGCAGCCATGCCCTGCAAAAGATTCTGTCATCCGCAGGATTCGAACCTGCGCCCTCCGAAGAGGACTGCGACCTGAACGCAGCGCCTTAGACCGCTCGGCCAGAATGACATGTTGCAAGGGGCGCGAATCTACGCGTGTCGAGAGGGGAAGAAAGCAGCGGTGGCTCATGGGAGAATGGAGAGGATTCTTCGCATGATCATTTCCCAAAAAAGGAGCCGCAAAAACTCGGGCGAATTGCCATCCAAGGAACACGAACGCTATAAAGATGAGGTTATTACCAAAAAAAATCATTTGGCTTGGATTTCGAGCAAGTAAAGTTTCTGGAAGGACTTTCGCAGCGATTCGATTTGACGTTATCTATTAGTGGACAAATCTCACGCTTGCAGAACAACCCATAAGAGCATACTGGCAATTGTAGAGTACTCTAAAACGTCTTCTGATTTTGTCCAACATTCCGTGACGCTATTCGCGGTCCGTTGCTCGAGATTTGGCCATTGAAAAATGTACACAAATTGAATTCCGGAGAACTTTCTTCCCTTTTGTCCGCTTGAAACCCAAGCCAAAACAACTTTTATTAGCAATTTCCACTTTGCAAAAGAGTCTGTCATCCGCAGGATTCGAACCTGCGCCCTCCGAAGAGGACTGCGACCTGAACGCAGCGCCTTAGACCGCTCGGCCAGAATGACATGATGCACAGTGCGAGAGAGAATCTATGCATGGCGAGAGGGGAGTCGGTGACTCATTGGGGGGCTTTGCATGATCAACAAGAGAGACAGGATTAAAAGGATTGAAAGTCCGAAAGACGGTTCCTGGTTCTGCTTTTGGTGCGTGGGGTTTGTCGTGTAAGGCAATAGGCTAAAAACTGAAGTCAAAATTATCGATTTATAAAAAAATGCGCCTGATCTTTGAACTCTTTAGGCATACCGTGCACGAAATGTTGATCTTGGCCGGCTTGAGGGGCACTTGTTGGCAGCCCGCGATGTAGATCCCGTTTCCATTGCTCATCGTCGTTGTGAGCTGAAATATAAGGCTCGCTCAACTAAAACGTTTGGTGTACTAAATCTCGCCTGCCTGAAATTCGCACTCCCTGCACGCAAGAGTGCACTTTACAAGCAGGGGAAGTTTACTACACCAAACAGTTTAGTTGAGCGTGCCTTATATTATTGTGCGGTAGGTATAAACCTCGTCGAAGTGCGCCGTAATTTCCATACGACGATGTTTTCTACACACTATTGGGCATAATCTTCGAAGCACAGTGGTGTAGTAAATTCGTCAGGGATAAACCACCCGTAATCGTCAATCGACGACGCATACAAATGTCGAAGTTCCCCGGATCAACTTCCAACATCACAGATTGCAGTTCAAAGATGGGTTCTCTAGTTCCCATTTTATAAAGTGCGTAATATTTCATCATCAATATATAACTTACATTAGCACAGAACTGCGTCCCTGCTTCACAATTCACGACGGGCAGCTCGTTGAACGAGGGCTCCAGTCGGGTGCCCCTGGAAGGAGTCAGCGTAAAACTCGTGCACTTCTCGGTCATCGAGCAAAGAAGCGCGCAATTTCTACGTTTCACTCGACGAACCGCGCATTTTCTACATTGCTAGATAGCAAAAACATTGTCGAGAACCAAAACGCGACGCATTCCATCGGTACCGCGGGAAAATGCTGTTCTTGATCTACAGCCGCGTTTTGGTGCTCGACAATCTTTAGGGCTTTCAAAAACTGACTGCAGGCATTGCATCGCTGCTGTCGAAGTGAAGAGAAGAACGAAAGCCGAGATCTGACGGACGAGCATCTTGAAGACTATTTTTGTCGAGTTGAATTTTCTCGATTCCTGAAACGCGAATTTAGACACGATTGTAACTTCGGAAAGATAGCGCTGTGGAATCACCTCAAAACCATTCGCAGGCACCCGGAGCGTTCTAATTTCCACGCCGGGGCAATATTAACGAAACCGCATGAACCTGCTCTATCTCTTCAAGCGCAATTTCATGGCCAGTTATATGCCATGAATCACAATGCTCGAAGAGACGGATCAGGAGCGCGCGAAGTCCTTCATTGGTATTGCCCGAACGTAGGATTTAGAACGTTCGGAGTGCCCGACAACATGCGATCGCCTGTATTGTTGAGAACCGGGGGCGTTCTAATTCCCACGCCCGGACAATACCAATGACAGACTGCGCGCGCTTTTGAATTACCTCTCCATGTCCCGTTTCATGATCCCTGTGATTCATTAGACCATGAAACGGGGCTGGAGGATGCAGATCAAAAGCGAGCGCAGTCCGTCATTGGGGTTGTTCGGGCGTGGGAATTAGAACGCTTCGGGTTCTCTACAATAAAGGGAGCGAGAAGAAAGAGGAGCTTCCGAGGCCAGGCACAAGTGAAAAGATGTGTCCGGGGGTATAAGAATAAGAATAAGCCGTCACCGATAAGAGTTGAGACCACGCAAGACAGCCACGATCGACACAATGTTTTATAGTGAAGCGACCCGAGGGCGGACACAAAAAGTGTTGTGCTTCAATGTTCCGGGCATAAATCAGGGTCGAAAGGATCAAGTCGAACTGTAGTCATCGACCAACACATCACACGAGATGGACGTTGCGATTTGGTACTCGTCGCGAGACTGGTGTAGTGGTAGACGGCTACCCTCCCAGACATTCCATCACCGGTTCAATTCCGGCCGCGGCCACCCCACCGAGGTGCCAGAAATGGGAATCGATAGTGACTAGATCACGCAGGTAATACCACCGGAGAAACGGTTGAGCAACGCCGGTTGGGAAATGCTCTCGAGGAACCTGGTCGTCCAGGATCCACCCTCAGGAATACCTGATAGGGACGAACCTTTACCTTTACCTTTTACTCGGAGCCTAGGCAAAGCGTTTATGCCATCAGGGTGTTTGTAACCCACTCAGCGGTGGTGGAAATTGTGGATCCTATGGCGAAATCTGACTGTCACAGGGTGTTGAAAACCGTGAGAATGGAATCTCTTTAAGGTGCCCGTCAATGAAATGTAGACCAGGAACTTCGAAGATAAACGTCGGAATCAAAGTGACTATCTGGTTCATGAGAGGCGACAAAAAACCGGAGGCACGAAGAGAGTCTCTGTATCTGATTGTGATCATTTACGCTGGTCCTCGGCCGATAGACTCTGACGCACATCGAGTGCTCTTTTCGTGGCTTACCGCTGAATATCGTTATTCTCTCGATCATAGTCGCAGTGAGAGACTACAGAAATGATCGACACTCCAGAGATGCGAAACCCGGAATTGTTCATCGCAATGAGCTGTGAACTTCAGAGAGTGAGCGAGCGGGAAAAGTGTCCAGTGATAGGATGCCACATTCAAAGTTCCAAGAGCGTAATAGATCATGGCGGTGATACGGAAGTCTGACTAAACCTCTCAAATAGGTGCGGAAAACGAGAGCACAGCAGATTTAAAAAAAACTCCAAGAGCCGACGCTCTTACCCAAGAAAATATTATATTGTCCGGTATTATAGTGATGCGGAGGCGACGCGCGAACTACCTTCGTGGTAAGCAGCGTAGTGATCTATCTTCTGCCGCAGAAGATAGATCACT
>JACMIG010003535.1:0-11995 GCA_014805385.1 Levipalatum texanum | reverse complement strand
CCCAAGTGCAGTTTTTAACAGTGGCGGGAGAATTTGTTGCTCCCAAGTGCAGTTTTTAACAGTGGCGGGAGAATTTGTTCCTTCCTCCCTTCCCTTGCCCTCCCTCCCCTGAGCTAAACGACCAGCTTCTGCCTTGGGGAGTTGGATGTGATTCTGCTCGAATTTTGTCAAGTGTTATAGTCAAGCGAATATTTACTAATAGTCATGTTTATTCAATTCCAAATAGTTCGCTGCACTCGTTCCAGGCACAGCAAATAAAATATGCAAATCAAGTGAAAACGTTATTTGACTATTCAGAAAAATGATACGATGATGATGGTGCTTAGCCATAAAATATTTACTGTTCCGTTTCGGAGTTCTCTTTGGGCGGTCGCTGGCGGAAGTAGTCGGGCACTGTGGAGCATCAAACTCGTCGTCTGATTGAAAAAATGTTAGAATTCAATGACCGGACATTCACCATCATTTCTTCCGTAGTAAAGATTCCAACGTGAGTCAAATAGTAAAGGAATGTAAGATTAATGCTGTAGCTGAAATTATATTATTAAAATAAATAAAATTGAAACCGCCCTTGAGTGATGCTTCCATCAATATTGAATTCGCCGTGTTCTCAAATCTTCTCCAGCTCAGACTTTACGCGATTCATGAAGTATTGGACGCAGCTTGAATGTACGTCGTTATAGGTCAAAAAGGTAACTAACTTCTCCCGGTAATCCTCATATGACTCGAATATCTCAAGGCCCTCTTCATTCGGCAAGGAATCGAAAATGTCTTCAGGAATAAGTAATTCCTTCTTCTCGATAATAGGGCGTAATCGGTATGAGATCCGCCCTCCTGAGAAGAAGCATGAAATTCAGGCCATGAAAATATGCCAACCTCAGTACGAAATGCTAGGCGACTGGCCGAACTTCCTATCTTTCTCAGAAGCGCTCGAACTCGTCTTCCTCCCTTCCACAGCTAAATTGTATTAATATAAATCGCATCATTAGTAATTTAACTCGCCTCCATCGATTGTGTCACTTCCAGCTTCTTTTCGATATACTCTTAATTTTGTAGTATTCGCATTCGCCGGTCTGAAAGGCAACTTTAGTTGTTTTGAGATGAAAGCTTTCCTAAACAGGGAAAAGTCCTTTGATATTGAAATACTGCAGGTGCATTATTATGATAAATCCTCTGGCAAAAAAACAGCATAGTCATATAATTTCCTTGAAAGTGAGATGAGTTGGAACAGGTAACTATTTTGTAGATTTTATCAAAATGGTAGGCTGCGGAAAAAATTTTTCAAACGAAAATGTACCTTCTGTAAAGTCCACTCTTGACGGCTTGTTAGTGGGATGTTTAGGATCCCTGAACGAGTTATTAGTGCCACTAAATGAACTCGCAGTGAACTAATTATGTTTGAACTGGACTTATGAGCCAACAAGGGACAAGACAGAGCAACGAATGGAATAACCTATTTCCAGCATTGCGAATTGTTAGTTTCCCGCGCCAGCGCTAACCTAGTGCTCTAGGAGCACTATTCCACGGTTCTTCGACTATATTTCGGACGAAATGCGATAATTTTTGATCTGAAACTCTTCTTTTGTCATTATGGTTTTACTTCACGTTTATTTTGGAAGGCTCTCATGAAAATAAGATGGAAGATCAATTTAATCGGCTCGTATGTCATTACGTCCAGATAAATCTATGTCCTGCAAAGTCTGCAGAGATGTTCCTATATTCCTCCCCTTACATCCCTTATCTATGTTCCCTAATAAAGTCTTACTATTAGACCTGTTTGGCAGATACACAGTGTACCATGAAGCTCTGTTAGTTGAGTGTACAATCACTCCGCTAGTCAGAACACGTAAGCACTGATACGGACAAGTAATTGAGAGTGTCGTTTGCTTCCTTCTTGCCACATTCTGGCATCTCACTGCAAAGGGCACATCGTATAATTTACATTTAGACATACTTCTCTCACGTTGGATAAGCGAAGCTTGTGGAAGACTGTTTCGAAAGTATGTATAGAGATCGACGTCATATCAGGCTTTGATCCGCCCTCCCAGTGCCAACCCCAGCAATGCCAATTTGTGTTCTCTCGGTGTCTGCGTCCTCTTGTTGTATCTTCAATGAGTATCCTCTCTTGCCCTCCATCGCAACCTGGCGCGTTTGTATGGCAGCGCGGGGATTGCCCCTCGGCTGGGGCCGCATTCGACGGATCCGAGTGTGCAAGCACTCGCCCCCCGGGGGTGCCGAAAGGTGCCTCCGGAAAAACAACACCCACGCTCCCTTTGGTGGGTGCGGGCAGGACCCAGGGCAGAGCCCGGCCGATGCATCGGTCACCCTCTGGCCCTGGGCTCCTTTTTGGAGATGCAGGATTTCGCCTGCCCGCAAGCAACAATGTTCTACGAACGAATAGACGAATCAGTGCGAGCAATATTCAAATGTCTTTCTAGTCAAATTTTTCGTATCTTCTACACAACCTGCGATTCAGTCAATTTCATTTCTTCCTGTGAACAAATGGATAGCAATCAGCCGACCCTATATATACAACACAGTGTGTTCCGATCCGTGAAAAGGCAAGAGAAACGTTTAATCCTTCTTGGTTTTCTTCTGGACGCGGAAGCAGCCGATGATCTTCTTGATCGTATAGTAGACAATAGCGAGAAGGACGAATACTGCCCCAAGGGAGGCACCCAAAACATCCAGGAGGTAGTATTGGATGAAGTTCAGTTCTGTAAACGCAACCCTTTAGACAAGCAAGACAAAAATCTCACGTCGTCCATGGTGGTCAAGGTGCTTTAGTGGACCGTAGTGTGCCATGAACTCGACGTTCTTCACTAGTCGATCCTGAAAAGGTAGCCATTTGCATTGATCGGGTTTGCTCCAGGAATTGATAATCTACGAATTGAACATTTAGACAAAGGGCTGACCTTGGGGGACATGGGCTGATTGCGGAGCATGCCCGCGACGTGCTTCGCTTGTTTCGAGTACCTGCAGATATTTCATGGTATCGCAAGACTAAGATTGACGAACTTATCACTATTCAACATCTCCGACAGCGCGGCAGTGAGCACTTCCTCCTTTCCAAGATCATCGCGCTCGAGGACGATAGTCGTGCCTGCATAAAAGAGATTGGGTCGCTTCCGTGGATCGAACTCGCAACCATCCGACTACTGTCGGAGCTCACTACCACTGCGCTAACATACCCATCTTCTTGGCGACATTGGCATTGCGCGGTCCATCGCTGATGAGCGGCGTGGCGATCATGGGAACACCTAAAATACCGATATTGTTCTGCTAGTAACATCCATTTGTTGGCTTCGTTTTGTACGTTAATTTTCCGGTTCATATTCTCAGATGCCTTGGAATCTTACCCGACATGAGTGCCTCCATAGTCGATCCGGCTCCGCAATGCGAGATGAACACCGAGAGACGGCCGTCTCCTATAAATTGTACCTAGTGATCATACATCCGCATACTCGTACGAATCTCCGACTGATACTAGTCGGACAGCATCAGATAAGTGTTAATAGTTGTAGAAAAAAATGAAACTCACGGAATAGGTCCGACTGGGGGACCCATTTGGTCTCGATCAAATTGGGAACTCCTTCAGTGATGCGGTGCGACTCATCCTCGTACTTCCAGATGAACGTTGTGTTGGGGAACCTCAATTAAAGCTATTACTTCGTGATGTATCACAAGATTATTCAAGATCATGTTAAGAGCCAAAAATGCCAAATGGTTCAATAGCGGCAAAAATTTCCAAGAAGGCAATGATCTTGAAATTGACGAAATCATCCATTACAATTGGAATAAAGTAATACTTCTTGAACGCCGCCTTGATAGAGTTCTTGAAGTGATCCGGCATGTTGGCGGACTGCACGATAGAGCCGAACGCCATCAAGACCGTCTTGGGTCGGAGCGACAAGATCTTGTCCCATTTCTGAATCGTTCGCGGAGTTAATTGATCGGTAGAAAATCAATAATACAGTTTTAAACCATGAAGACCTAGTTTCCAAAGTTCGGAAAAGGCATCTGAAAACGGCCAACCTCCTCCAGTGGCTTTCCCGTAGGCGGCACTTGAATGCCTCCGATCCCGACAATTTTGGTCGTAGTCAATTTCGGAAAGTCGATGAGCGGCTCGTAGTTGATGAAAATGAAGGAGGCTTCAGCGAGGATTTCCTGTAAGCGAACGTGGTCAGCAGTAATATACAATCGCGGAAGGAATTTGATGTTTTTTCCGATAGGAAACCGCTGAATATCTAGCGACGCATTATTACCGGCGAACCAAACTCGTCTCCGCTACGCACCTATGTGCGAAATGCTCTCCAGTAATCAGACGACTAGAGAACTCTATTTTCAAAGGAGAGATTTTCAATGGGAGCGGGCGGACGGATCGCGAATTTAGATGCGTTTGGTTCGCCGATAATAGCGCCTATCAGAGTACGACCATACCTTGGAGAAGCCAAGCTCGGGAAAGATGCGATCGATGACTGGCTTGTACTCCTTCATCTGGATGTCGACGAGGTAGCGGTAAACGGCATTGCCAACAACATTGGCCACCCGATCACCGAAGGACATCACGTCCATCGTCTTGGAGACCTGACCTGAAAGAGTTGATCATGCCTCATTCTCAGAGACAATTCGTTTCGTCCCCACGGACGTCTAACTTTGCCTAAACTCTCGAAACATTTTACACAAGGAATGTATTGCTGTTTAGAGGACAAAATATTTGGGTTCATTTTATCTATTAATTTCTAGTATCCTTACTCGGCACGTAGCTCAGCTGATCCGGCACGCCGGACACCTCGAAGTTGTAGTCCATCGCAGTCATCGAATAGGTCAGTGCGTATTTATCAATGCCGATCAGCTTGAAGAGGACTGAAATCACGTATTGTCCCTTTGCTTCGCGAAGAACTCGATTAATTATACAAACCCTTTTTGGGTCATTACGTACCGAATGCGCACAGGTCGTACGTTTCTCCAATGGCTGCGTCAAACTTTTCAGCACGCAGCTTGTCGAGAAGGCCGGGAGTGAAGAGGGTTGCTGGAGGATTTAGGTTGATTTCAATAAGACAATTATTATACTTACATTCACACTGGCTGGCGAGCGTGCGATGCAGGGCAACGATGGGGTTGATGATGAGAGTGAGATCCGGCGATCCTATCCAGAGGTTCATCTTGGCGAATTCGGAGGCGATTCCGGGCCTGGAAATATTTGACATTGAGTTGACTGGCAGGAAATTTTTGGCACATTGCCAACTAAAGAGAGCTTCATTGTGTTACATTTCAACGCGTATAAGTGAGGGCATGGACTACCATTTAGGTTGAAGATCGGCATGATGCAAAGAACTTACTGACAGTCCTTCTTCAAAGTAGATGTGTGCCGATTCGTGTCATATTTAAATTTTTATGAGATCCATCACTCACCAGTGCTTAGACCCTTCATTCGCCCCCACGTAAATAGTCCTAGAGATGTGTGGCGACGTGTAGTTCCTTATGGACACATCCACTTGCGGTGAGACCATCACCTACAATGTGGGCGATGCACCGAAGCACCGGAAAGATCTGAGAAAGTGCACCACGCACCACTTCATGTCCAGCCTCTCCGAGCGTCTCCGCGATCTTGCCTCCGAAATTGGCGTGTGAATGGGCGAACAGCGCATTGTACGCAAGGAGCTTCAGGGCTTCCGAGCTGCCGGCAAGGAGTAGAAGAATTGTCAACGAAGCTGCTAACAAGCGCATTGTGCTGAAATTTGCAAATATTCATAAATAATATTTTGTTAGTTGCGCAAATATTAGCAAACATAAAGGCCATCGTTTTCAGAGCAGTTAAGTCAAGTAGGAACGAAGCTCGACGAGAAACGAAAGATCAACGTGTTTATATGTATGCAAAGCTGCATCGTCATTCGACCCCCTGCGAAGCTATCTGCAACAATTGCGGCGTATCTTGAACGTAAAACGAAACCGGCACGATCATATCTCTTCTCGCTTCGATGGGATGAGTCAAATTGTGTGCGGCTAAGGCTTAGCAATGGGCACATCCACAGAATGGACATATGAAATTTGGAATATCCACCACACCGAGCGCTGGACCAATGAACTGACAACAAGATTGTAAATCTTGGAAATAGAATACGGAAATCTCGGCTTGCAGCCCATGTGAGTGAAAAACCTTGGACAGAAGCGTGGCCTCGGAAATAAGATAGCTATGCACAAACGAAGTAATGCAATATGCTTACGCCTCATTCAAGGACGCCAAGGGGTGATCCTAAAGACCACCCCAGAAATCCCTACGTCAAAATATGCATCTACGTTGGCGCCATACAAGTTTGTTCGAGGAGCGGAGAGGCTTAAAAGTGCATAATTCATGCAATCAATAATTAAAATAGAGCGGCAAGCTCAATGACAATAAATAGTCGAAGCAGTGGGCTGCTTCAGATCGTCACTCGGCTGACTGCCATCACGTTGTCACTCGCCTTATCAAGCACGGTTCATTCCTTGTGCTCTCCGCTCTTGGCCTAGAGTCTCCAGTCCCCCTCTCCCTGGGTCTCCCTGCTATCTATTGTCTTCTGCTGGAGCCTCTTATCTCGGGCATTCTTTGGTCTGCCCCAAATGACCACGAGCTAGCGAGATCACGTCATCGTGCAAGGATTTGATTCTGAATCGTGCAAGGCCACATCACACCATGAAACGCCTTTCCATAATAACCGTTAACCTCTGAAGATTCGGGCGCACAGGCGCCCTTTGTACACGAGAATCAAATAGCGTTCCTTAAGATCTGAAGGTGATGGGGCGCCCCCCCCTCTTCTCTATACGAAAGCCAGATAGGGTCCAAAGATCAGATGGCCATAAAGTGGTGGTCACATTCACACCACAAGAGTAGTAGCCAAAGGGCTTCCCCCGTCTTTCACCTGCCCCTAATTGCGACCACTGCCTTGATCTCCGGCTGCCGACTAGTGACTAACGGCCATTGGATGTCAGTAATAGTACTACTGCCCTTTACTACTCTGTCCTGTTGTTAGGTACTTATGAAAGTTATAGGCTCCGCTTTCAAAAATCCTATGACTCAGTGGATGCAACTAGTACGGGTATCTCTTGGATTATTCTGTCAAATAGAGATATTTAGGTATATTTAAGCGCTTATCTCGAGGTCATTCCAGAATTTCGTTCTGATGTCAGTCCATATCAAGCGGCCATCCATTGTAGTGATACAGGTGGGAGTGGAGTCGCTTCTATTCCGAGTTGCCTCCAATGTTGGTGGAGGGGGGGGGGCGCAATGCAATATCAGGAGGATTATCTCTCCCCTCGAATGGCAATAAAAACAACCATTACAGGCAGCATGGCTTCGAGCCGATCTTTGTATCGCTCTTTCGTCATATTTCGACTCGTCTATCCGATCAAAACAAATCTATTGAAATACGCACATGGTGTTTAATGCCCCGTGGCAATGTAAAGCCTATATATTGTCAGCTCAATAACCGTTCCGGAGCTACGTAATGACTGATCTACTGCGTTTGGTTACATGCATTAAGCTGCTCACCGCGGAGTATTGTCAGCGGAATAACCGTTTCGGACTGTACGCTCATCGCCCTGCGATCTCTCTTCACTGTTCTCTCGTTTCTCTAACCGCCAGACATCGAGAGAACAGTGGAGAGAGATCTCAGGGCGATGAGCGTACCGGAACGTTTATTCCGCCGACAATAGCTTGCTGCTCCCTGCATCAATCTCCGATCGGACTACTTTCTCACCTCCGTTTGACGTTTCTCGTGATGTCTTCGCGGATTAGACACCACGGAAAGACTCCTATTGTTAGAAGTCGGAAGCTCTTCCTTGTAGAGCTCGTGTGGTTTGTTCCTCTCTATTGCTTTCTGTTTTCTCTAGCCGCCCGTCAGGTTAGAGACATTGGTGAAAGATTCCCTCCTTGTTCTAAGCAGCACAATAGCGATGTTTACAGTCCAAGTGCCTCTGTACCCCCTCATTCGTTCTGCGTTTGGCTAGTGAGTACTTCTCCAGTGCGCAAAGTGCGAACTTGGAGTGAAATGTGCAGAAGGTGCGCCTCTGCTTGCTATTCTGCATTGCATTATGACGAAGGGCGTGGAATGTGTATGTATACAGGATACTACGATATTGTACATCCTGACTGTTTGCTATAAGGGGCTGATTCTGCGGCTGTTCCGCACCCCTCAGGAGCTTCGCTTTGAGGTGCGAACCGCTCTCCACAACTCTTTTCTTCATCTTTTATTAGCACTGTTCCTAAACTTCTGAATTCACTGTCAGCCTCAGAGGTCTTGTTCCTGAACCATTTGCTTCATCAAGGACACACCTTTACCTTCAGAAGCTGATCTCCGTCCTTTGGAGACGTTCGTTCTCCTTGTGTAGTTTTGGGCGTTCCGGGAAGTTAATTACCCCCGCTGACGCATCATTGTTGCAGCACGTAATTGCTGCTCCGTAAATTGATCATGGTATCCCGGAAGTCGAATTCTTGCATCTATCGTCTTTGATCGGAGAAAGCTGCGCACCGCCGATATCGTCCGGTATTATATTTTCTGCGGCAGAAGATAGATCACTACACTGCTTACCGCGAAGGTAGTTCGCAAGTCGCCTCCGCATCACCATAATACCGGACAATATCATCTTTGATCGGAGACAGCTTCGCAGCGCCGATACAGTCTCAAGCGTTCTTGGAGCTTACATTTACTGCTTATGCATCATCGCTCGGGTACTTGCGCCCCCATCCCGATTCTGTTCTCTGCATGATCGTCGTGCATTCCTTCTCCTCTTCTCCATCCGCCCTCATAAAAGGGGCCACCATTCCAGAATCGGCTTGTCCCTCTTCATTCCTCGATAGCATCCGCCCCGATTCCGTCGACTCGTTCTATCTCTCGACTCAAGCCATGCACTACTTCGTTCTGCTTGTGCTGCTCTTCACAGTCCTTCCGGAATCGACGGAAGGGGCCAAGGCCCAGGCAGGTCAGTTGTTTCACTGCGATTTACAAACCCAGCAGATCCCCTCTTTTAGTAGCGGGGAAAGCAAGAAGTAGATACAATTTTTGACGTAGAGTGATTGCATTTTTCTTTTACTGTCATATCTCTCTCTGCGCCTTACGCAGAGAAACAATTACATTGAGCTTGTTTAGGAGAGAATAGTTAGTTTAGTTTTAAAAAATCCACCCTATGTGTTAACGGTATGAGATGGCGAAATTTTGATGGATATTCTCCTCATTGTCAGGTCATCTCAAGGGCCGATAATTGCACGGCGACAATAATTCGTTGTAGAGATCCGCGACTGGAAGGTGTGCATGACTGATTGCCTCGGGAAGTCGCCGTACGCCGACGACGTCGACGTCGAGAAGGAGAAGCAGTGCGTCGATGAGGAGTGCGGCAAACGGGTATGTCTCCATTGCGCAGTGGTATACATTCCGTCCCACGAGTAGGATGATCGCGAGTTCAAATCCTAGCACCGACAAATGTCTTTGCAGCCTCCGTCGCATCAGTAAAGCCATCATCGCCTTGTTGTGTACACATGTGCCATCCCATATGAACCGCCAGCTGCCCCGATAATTTATTCACCGATAAAGCCATACCCACGATTCTCATTATTCTTTGCGTTTGGAGGCGATGCGAATCGGTTTGGACGCCTCTTGGTCGAGCAGCGATACTGTTAAAAATAGTAGAAATAATGCAATCACGTGCCAACATGAGTGGATACTGGTAATGATCAATAAATTGAGTATGGTCTCCGAGATATCAACGAGTCAGATCGGCGGTCCCTCCTCAATCTCCTCATCCAAACCAAAAAAGGACGCTTGGTTCGTAGTCGCTACCAAGCGGATGGCCTTGGAGCTGCGAATTCGAGTGCTTCTGAACAGTTCTCTCGTTCCAAAAGTGTTTTAAAATTCAAAATGTTATTCGGATGCCGGGAATCGAACCCGGGCCTTATGGGTGAGAGCCATAAATCCTAACCACTAGACCACATCGGAAGACGAGAGACGAGGTTGCGAGTCTAATGGCATCTATGCGATTCCCGATTAGACCGAGATTGGGATGGATGACTGACAGCTGCCTTTCTCGACTGATCAAATATTGCGGGATCATAGAAACGCCGATTTTGACCAGGTAAGAGTACCCACCATCCGAATGTTGAAATGTTCGGATTCGCGCCTTTTGTTTTTAGAGGCAACTTCTTGTCTCAAATGCCATTTTCATACTGTGACGCCCTCAACCGGATTCGTCTGTGCCAGAGGATTGTCTACGGCGTCCACTTTGACCACAGCTCGAGTGACGATCACCACGGCGGCCTCAGCTTCGTCCTCCTTCTATTGGAATTAAATCATTTTATATTTGCATATCGTATTCGGGTTTACCAGGATTCCAAGATGATGGAACTCGTTGCGAACAATCTCCACATCCCCTTTCAGATGCCGTTTCGGTGGCTGATTGAGATAGAATTTCTGAGCCTTAAAGATCACAGTAAGCAGAAATCCAAGAGATTCAATATGAATCACCCCATCAGCGCCCTCCTCGGTCTCTTCTTCGTACAAGTCGCTGATGGCGTCTCTGATGAGAGGCGGCCGAGGGATGTACTTCTTTCTCGCGAAAAAGGCCCTTGCCCTCCTCCAGAAGCGTGACCACAAGGAATGTCGTTCCTTCACTTCAAACTTCTTGGCCCTCTTTGCTTCCAGTTTCATCGCCTTCTTCGCCTTGTATGAATCACATCGATTGAGAAGTGTCCGCAGTTTGCAGTTATTGATGAAATCGGCTACTTTCTTAATCTGTAAGCAAGCGACTTAATACTGCTCAAGGATATACTATGGGAGCATATCTAGATCTAATAAAACATAGAAATATTCACCTCTTGTTGATGTGCTTCCCATTCTTCCGGATGTTCCTTCTTGAAGCGTTCTCGCGATTCAATGTGATTTAGTTCCCTCTCAAGCTTATCCAGACATTCGCGTTCCTTCTTTATGGGCGATTCACTGCAAATAAGAATAATAAAATCATTTAACATCGGAAAAGTATTCTGCAATGTGTTTCGTCACTCATCCCCCAAAGTCGGGAAAGTAAGCTCTCAGTTGAGATGATCCATACTCTGCACACATTCTGTTATTCCTTGCCCATCGCTCCAGTCGATCTTGCAATGGATTCAGATTATTTTACTTCGACCAAACTAATATGAACAAAAACGTAAACTTACAATACTTTTCCTGCGCTCTGCCACATATTCGCGGGTGAATTGCCGGTCCATTAGTATTGAGTGCAACTAAACAATATGTATATAGAGTTGTAAGGCATTGAATTAGAACGGAAATTGGCCGCTTATTTTGCAGTTGAGACACATAATGAGAAGTGTGAATGCCCTGGAAGGGAGAGAGGAGATGCGATGGGGCAACCATAAACAACACACAGGTCAGCAAGAAGGAGGGAGCATGCCAAGAGGAGAAACACAGAGAAAGAGACATTGGATAGAAAGCAGGGGCCGAGGGCGTCAAATGGATGTTTGGGTGCATTCACTGCCTGTAAGAGGGGAGACGGTTCACCCACAGGTCATTTCATCTTCTGTTTACTGATCCATTCCAAAAGATGCCGCCAGTATAGAGACGGCCAGCATGTACTGCTTCTAAGAAACGCCCTGACCAACTAATATGTATACTGGCGGCATCTCTTGCAATGGATCAGATTTATCTGATCCATTCTGAGTCGGTTCTGAGGGCGTCTCGGGTTACAAGTGAGAGAGTGAAAGATAACAAATGGATGATTCACCTCGAATACGTCCAGAGTGATTGAAAAGGCCAAAAAATGTCGAACCTAATCTTCAGAGCAATACATTCTAAGAGGTCAGGAGTACTGGTTCGAGCATACAAAACCTACATTAGGCTATTAATGGAATTTTGCACCACAGTATCTTCTCCTCTAAACGATCACGATAAAGAGAGACTCGAAAAAGTGCAGAATGCATTTACACGAAAAGTTTTCTATCGATGTCTCGGGTATACTTTTTCAAATAGGCCAT
>JACMIG010003533.1:0-12003 GCA_014805385.1 Levipalatum texanum | reverse complement strand
AATTCAATAAAACTCTAGAGAGCAATGCTCAGTATAGGTCGACGGATTGTAGTAAACCTTTATTAGCCGCTCCGCGTCTAATAAAACTTGACTCATTTATGTTCAACTCTATTTGACCCAATAAAACCCGGGAAATCGAACAGTTGGAAACCGACCTAAATGCGCCGCGATTGTTAACCGTTCATACCTCGCCCCAAGAATCTCGGGAACTGACTGATGATCTACCTCTTCCCAGAAGTAAAATATTTGAAGTATTCTTCCGGTATTGGAGGTCGATGTCTAGAATGGCGATCAACCAGATTACCCTCCCATCTCTCACGCGAAGAACCCGCGGCGCATTTAGGTCGGTTTCCAACTGTTCGATTTCCCGGGTTTTATTGGGTCAAATAGAGTTGAATCTAAATGAGTCAAGTTTTATTAGACGCGGAGCGGCTAATAAAGGTTTACTACAATCCGTCGACCTATACTGAGCATTGCTTGGTCAGGGGGATTGAACCTGCGACCCCGAGGGCCAGGGACTAGCCCATATACCACTGCGCCATGCGTGCTGCTCGGTATATCGTCAAAGATCAAAGATCAAATCGCTTGCAGTCGGAGAGCGGGCCATGGCGATACTGGGGTTTCTCTATGCAGCGATTTTGTACGTCCTCGTCCTCTCAGCGATAGCGGAGGATGCGAAAGCGGTAAGTGTGCACTGAATACGACGACGTTTCCTATGTATTACACTTTTGGTAAACGTCGCCCGCACTCAGGTGTGCCCCTGGACTACCGTGCGCCTCCCACAAAGCATCATTCCTACCGAATACGTCCTCGCCCTTCACACAGACCTTCCCGGTCGCAAACTCAATGGAACTGTTACAATCAACCTCCAAGTCAGATTTCCATGGTTTATAAGACAGTCCGGAATCAAGAACAAGCGGAACGATAAATTCTCCAGGTTGTCCATGAAAGCAGCCTGATTGTCCTGCATGCCGACAAGCTCACCATGGACTCGTACGAAATCACTGTAAATCAACAGATCGCCAATGCCACTTTCGTAAGTTGCTGGGTCCCGAGCGAAAATCAACCGGATACTCCTATCAGGTAAATTGTGATGCTACGTCTTTCTGGACCTTCGCCCTCACCAACCCGCTGAAGAACAGCGATACGGTAAGAAGGCTAGAAGATCCGGAACCTAGCGGTCTGCTCAAAGTTACAGTAACCTCCAATTTGAGGTCGCGATCAAAATCAACTACAATGGGGCCATTTACACTGATGGCGATCTTGGACTATTCATTGTAGAGCACAAAAGCGAGAACGGCAAGCATACATGGTACGGTAATCTAGTCGTTTTTCGTGCTCAATTACCGTATCCAAATGTTATCCACCCAAACCTACAGTAACCAATTTAAGGGAATCCGCCATAACGCAATTCGAGCCGACGGGAGCGCGCAAGATGCTGCCGTGTTTTGACGAGCCGCGATTCAAGGTGAGTGTGAATTTGTGTAATGAACGACGACATTTGCTAATCAGAAATGTCGTCGTAAATTACACCACGAAGAAAATTTCTAGGCCCACTTCACGCTTGCTGTAACTCACGACAAGAAATACACCGTCCTGTCCAACATGAAATCAATCGAGACTACAGTAACCCCACAAGCGGAGTTCGTGTCTATTTATCCATTTTTATCGATTTATTGATTTTTTGTTTTATTTATGAAATACATCCAGGGAAACGGACCACTTCGGCAAGACACCCCGCATGTCGACGTACCTCCTAGCCCTCGCTCTCCTCGACAACTACTCCAGCAAGATGGCCACGACTAAGAAAACAGCAAAACATATCGATGTACGAGGAACCGAGCCCGCGACCTTCTGCGCACAAAACCAGAGCACAACCGATTGAGCCATGCAGGTTACCATCTTCGCTCCAACGGATGCGCTGAAAGATACCGCGAACTTTGGCCTCGACACAGCCGTTCGAGCTCTGGAATTCTTCGAAAAGTACTTCAAGATCGGCTATCCACTGCTGAAGGCTGGTGGGAACTTTAATATTTTTGGGAACTTCAAAAATCGATATTCCAAAATATAAACTAAGAATATTTCTCAGACCTCATCGCTCTCGACGGATTTGCTCACGGCGCCATGGAAAACTGGGGAATGGTAAGTAACGAAAAGTTTTTGAACTTTCCGACTATAGACAAAACTTTTCTGGCGGCACAAAAATGGCGGGAAAATAAAGTTTTTGAAAAATCGAAGCTTCGAGATATTTCCAGATGACTTTCCGCGATACTCTTCTGCTGTCCAATAAAGCAACGAGCAGTCAGCCACATCGCGAAAATATCGCCTTGGCTATTTGCCATGAAGTCGCCCATCAGGCATATTTATAAATTATCGATTAATTATTGATCTACTTTTATTATTGATTTATTTTTAAATCAATAAATACATATTTCAGTGGTTCGGAAACCTCGTCACCATGGAGTGGTGGGGAGAGCTGTGGCTCAACGAGGGATTCGCGCACTACCTCCAGTCGGTCTGCGTCAACGACCTATTCCCGGAGTGGAAATTCGTGAGTTATAAATTTGACCCGCTGTCTGACCTACCGTACTATTTGGCCAATCATCTAACCTACCGTAATCCCCCCTTGCAGAAACACTTCTTCTATTCGGAAAACGTCGCGGAGTCGATGGAACTTGACGGCCTGGCTTCGACAGGACCGGTGTCTGATCCCGTTGCCGCTTCGACTACAACGAACTTCGAGTTCCTCTTCAATACCATCGCATACCAAAAGGTATCGTAATCCAGGGATTCGTGGTGAGACCAAATCTCCTTTATCCCAGTTTTCGTGGTGAGACCCCAATTCGTTCCAGGGCGCCTCTATCATCAACATGATTGCGACGCAGATGGGTACGGACAAATTCAGGGCAGCACTGCACGAATATCTCTCAACGGTAAGTTCGCAAGATTCCAGGAATTTTTGGCCCGTTGCCAAAAAAATAAAATAAACAATTTTTAGCATACCTACGGATTCGCGCGGGCTGAGGAACTGCTCAAGATCATCGCTAATGTCGGAGAAAACGGCGATATGAATATTATTGTCATTTTCAGCATTCCACCAGCGATAAGGCTGTATCTGTTCCGGAGCTTATCCGCGCTTTTACCCTTCAGGTAGTACTCATGAAACACATTATTTTTGGTATTTAAATAATAGTAATTTATCGATCTAAAGAATTTTCAACATTTGAAAGATTTTGAAACTTTCAATATTTGCCAGCCCGGCTTCCCCGTCATCAACGCGGACTTCAACAGCTCGCGGAAGAGCATCGTCGTGTCGGATATGGTGAGCAAAAGAACCTTCGGGGATTGAACCCGGGTCTTAAAACTGCTGATTGGAACGTTATCCAATACACCATGCAGCGCCGGTTCTTCTTCGATACGAATCATACCGAGGACGTGGCGAGTTCGTGGCCGCTACCCGTGACGTACCGCACCAGCATGGAGATGAACCTTCAGGACAGCATTCCTGGCAGGAATCAGTCAGGTATTTGTTGTAAAGATATTGTCTGGTATTAAAGTTGCATATGCGATGGCGAGGCGCGAACTACTCCGCGGTAAGCGGAGCAATGAATGATGCATTGCGCTTGATTGCACATGGGGACAAAACTTGGCTTAAAAAACTTGGGATTCACAGGCCAAAAACTCGCCCAAATCACCGTATGCGGGTTCTTCTATCTTTGCGAAAAAAAGGAGCTTGTCAGCCCCTCGTCGGCAAATTGGCCTGAACTTTTAAAAATTAAATCAAAATGATCTGAGAGGAAACGGGCATAGTTTCGTGCAAAGAAAGCATAGGCTGTATTCTTGGATCACGAGTTCCCCGAACTAATTGCGAATTCAGCCAATTATGGAATGGTTGCGCCACAAACGGGCCGGGGTTCTGGCTCGCGAACCAGGCGCGTTTGGGTTGCACACCGTTCGTAATAACGCGAACAAACTGCGTTTCGTCAGCTTTGCTCAGTGGCGATAACGTGAACAATGAACGGATCCGACCGAGATGGTCGGATCCGTCGTCGGAATCTACAACGGAAAGGTCTTCAACCAGACCGAGATCAAGCCAGAGATGATCGTCCACTACCTACCTTGAAAACCGTTGCCCCTGAAACATGGGAGCTACGTGCAATTTTTGAACGCCCGAAGGGGCAACTTAGATGCTCTCTGTGTGACAGACAAAAAACGTGATGTCGTTCGTTTTCTTATATAGGCCCACGAACCTCTGGCGGGGCACCCCGAGCTATTGTCCGGAATCAAAGTGAGGCGCGTGAACTAATCCGCTATAAGCTGCGTAATGAATGATCTACTGCGCTTGATTCATTACGCTGCTTACCACGGAGTAGATCGCGCGTCGCCTCCGTTTCACCTTAATACAATACTAGTTAAATCTTCACATGGTGATCAGCGTATTCTTATCGAAATACTGAAATTACAGCATCTTTCCCCATTGCGAAACCCGCAACGTTCGCCATCCTGAACTCCGGAGGCGCCGGATATTACAAGGTGGCTTTGTGCTCCATGCACTTTATAAATTGGCCTAGGGCAATGAGTGAAATTCACCGTTCACAGGTCCTCTACAACCTGGACAATTACGAAGCCATCATCAGCCAGCTCAGCAAGGATCATACGGTAATTATTGGATCCTCCGAATTTACAACTTGTCCACATTCCAGAAAATCTCCTCCGTTGATCGAGCCGTGTTGATCAGCGACGCCTTTGACTTTGTCAAGGTACATCTGCACGTTTTTTTTCCAGCGCTAAATAAAGTAGAAGCTTCGGCGGGCGCGAAGCTGTAAATCAAGAGTTATTTTCTCGCTAGAGATAGAAATTCGCATTTTTCAGGCGGCTTCCGACAATATCATTTTCAGGCCGGAATGCTGGACATCTCCATCTACCTGCGGTTGGTCATGTACTCGAGCCGTGAGTGGAATTTACCATTTGTAAATAGTTAGGAATGTCCAGTTTACGGTTCCATATTTCCAGTTTGCGATTGGAGAATAGAAAAAATCTTCATTTTACAGAAGAAGCGGATCGCATGGTGTGGTTCCGCCTGTTCCGGCAGCTCCAGTACATCGAGTCGCTCGTCGTCTCTGAATTGTACCTGCACCCCGTCGAGGTAGGGTTACGGTAGTTAGGGTACCTGGAAGTTCACTGGAGGGGTTACGGTAGTTAGGATACCTGGAAGACTACTGGAGGGGTTACGGTATTGTCGATAGGAGAGTCTTTCTCTGCTTTAATGACCAGCTACTATTCGTATCTGAAGGCTTTTAAAGAAGGAATATAAATCAATGCAAATTTGATTGCTCGAACTCCTTCTTTAAAGAATAAAATCTCCCACTGTCTTTCCATCGACAATAGAAACGAAGGAAAGTTATATTTTCAAGTGCTTATGACAACACTCCATTGCAGTCCTTCCAACACGCCCTGATCAAGGCGCAGTACGAGCGACTCGGTTGGAATGCGAAGGGAAATGAGGCCGAATCCGAGGATGGCATGAGGGCGATTGTCAGTTTTTTTTAAATTATTGATTGTATAAAAATCAATAACTTACAATAAGCTCATATTCCTAGGTGCTCTCGATGGCTTGCCGCCAGGATATCGAAACGTGTCTGGTCGAGGCTCGCAAACACTACCTCCAATGGGATGCGCATCGCAAGTACGCGTGTTTTTTTCAGTTTGCGATTCCCCGATCGCAAGCTGACTTGCCAGTCTGCGATTCTCCTACCGTAACCCCGCTGTAGGACCGGAAAGGGATCCGCACTGTCACCGGCTGTCCTCGGAGCTGCGCTCGAATTCGGCCTGGAACTGGCCGATGAGAAGGCTTGGGAGGAGGTGAGTTGACTAAAGATACCGTAATCTTTCGTCTTGCTCAAAGCTACCGCAGTTCTTCATCTTGCTCAAAGTTACCGTAACAACGTTCAGGCCCTCTCTACCCTGAAACAAATCAATGGGCTGGAGCAGTCGTATCTTCTGGCTGGAGTCGCGCGAACCGCCGATCCTTCGCGCATCAGAAGGTTCGATAATAATCTCTGGCAGTAGTAAACAGAAAAAAATCGAGGCGGCAGAGTTTCTGCGTTTATCTCGTAGGGGGTGATTTTCGACAATACGGAAAATTTTAAACTTTCCATTGCAGGCTTCTCGATCTTACCATCAGCAAGGACATTGATGCCGGTCTTGTAAGCTTTTTTTTATTTAAAAAAATAAATATAAATTAACAAAAATTAAAATAAAATCAGATCTACCAGCTGTTCGGACATCTGTCGACGAGGTTGGAAGGCCGCAAGACTGTATGGACGTACGTCAAGAAGAACTACGACCGCCTCTTCCAAATGTGCGCTATGCCCAAAGTTACCGTAATCAACGAGCTGCCCAACGCTACCGTAGTCGGCTTGCGCCTGTTCAAAGCTACCGTATTCAGCATGGGCCTGTCGAGGATGCTCACGTTTTCGATCAAGAGCATCGGCGACTACGTTTCCACTCGTGATCTCGCCGACGATATGAAGCATTTCCTCGAAGAAAAAGAAGTCAGTTTGCGATTCTATCGATACCGTAATCCTCTTCTTTTTCCAGATAAGCCAGCACTTCACCGACATGTTCGAGCAGGTTTGTGAAATATAAAAAAAACTCGCAAAATAGATGCAAGTCTACCGTAATTCATAAGAATAGAAACCATTATTGGCTACAGTAACCCAAATTCGTAGATCAAAAGTTACCGTAACTTTAAAGATCTCCATTCCAGATCGACCTCAACATCCAGTGGCGTCTTCTGAACGAAGTGGCACTCAACCAGTGGCTCTTGCGGTGGAAGGACGAGCAGGAGACTGGCAAGAAGGGCACGACGAAGAAATTTATCGCAACCCCACCACCGACGAGGGCCCCCAAAAGCAGGCCGTAATCTAGAAATTACCAATTCATGGCTGTGAACATGTCTGATAAATCTTTCCACTCACTGTATCGCCGGATTCCTACAACAGTAGAAAGACAAAATGCCGATAATGTAGACAACCCCCGAGGCGTTCTAATTCCCACGCCCGGAAAGACCATTGACCGACTTTGCTCGCTTTTGATCTACCTCTTCGAGCCCCGCTTTATGACCCGTGTGATTTGATAGACAATGAAATGGGGTTGGAAGCGTTAAATCTGGGTGCACATAGCCCGTCATTGGTATTTTCCAGGCGTGGGAATTAGAACGGTTCGGGTTCCCGACAATAGTTTCGTGTCGTCGCCGATCTCGAAGAACGAGGGAGAGAATTCGATCCACTTCGGATCGATCGCCGTCACCTGGAATATTCCGCTAATTACGGTAGATCCGCAAGTTACCATAAATCCGAAAATTCTGAAAATCCGGGAATTAGTCAAATTGCACTCGACAGTAAGTGCATATAAAGTCCGTCTCCAAGTCTTCCTTTCCTCTCTCAATCCAACTCGCTGGATTCGCGCATCACTGGCACATGAATTTGAGTGTAAAGATGTGCGCGACAATTCCATCTTTAGGTTTGTTCACCGAAAACTCACATCTACCGTGTGCACACAACACGGTACCTTCGCGCATCACTTGCACATTAAACAACGTGCAAATCTGCGAATGATGATTCGGTTCGCATGTGATCGTCATTCCACAAACTGATTTACTTCTATAACAAAACGCCCAATGGTGTCAAATTTGTCCAGCTAGAGTGCAGTCATTTCACATGAAAGCTACAATGTTAAGATGTTGGGAAATAGACGCCGATCCACCTCCAAGTACAACAAGACGGATTCGCGCAACTCTTGCAAATTATATAGAGAGGAAAGTTGCGCTTCACAATAAATTATTCAGTCACAATCAGACAACATAGCTTTCATTCCATTTCCGTCGATTCAGTGCCAAAACAAGTTAGCTTCTTCTTCGATTAATTTGTGAAGCTTGTTTGCACTTTACCGAACAAAGCGCTTTCGCACATTAGCACATTTCAATGTTACAATTTGGAAGAAAAGTTGTCCGTGACACTGTAGTTTCGTTCGCGTCCATTAAAAAAATCGCACCTCCCGCATGTACTCAACAAGGCGCATTCGGGCATCACTTACACATTATGTAGCGAGCGTAGTTGAACATGACAATTCTGGCAAGTTTCGCAAACAACTATGCGAATTGCGGCTTCAGTCGCACATTAAACAGCGTGTACAATTGCGAAAAGGCAATCACGGTTTCGCATCGATGTTCTAATAGAAACACAGGGACTAGTTCACGATATTCCAGCTGATTTAGTTCAGCAACCGATACTAATTTCTGTTTTTCAAATGCAGCATCAATCAGCGTTGGGAGAATAACGAATCCATTCTTACAGTACCCCCTGGGAAGCCGGCGGTGATACGAAAGGCAAAAAGAGGCGTACCTTGGAGCGTAAGAGGACGTTCTACACCGACAGAATCGAAGCGATGGTTAGGACCTGGAGAATGTTATGGTTAAGGAACATACCGAAGTTGCATCAGACATATCAATCAGGAGGATAATTTACGTTTCCATGAAACGTAAAACCACCTCTTCCCTTTCCTTCTTCCCATTTTCCTTTCCACTTTCTTCGTGCTCCTTACTTCCCCTCCCCCTCTTCCCCACTCTCCTTTAATTACGGTAGATCCACAAATTACGATAAATCTGTAAATTCTGTATATCCGCAAGTTAATCGTGTTGTACTCGACACTGTCGATAGTAAATCCACATAAAGTCCGTCTCCATGTCTACATATCTTTCCTCCCGCGATCAAACTCGGCGCATTCGCACTTCACACGCATATTAAATGGAGAGTAAATATGCGTATGACAATTCGCGTGCGATTGCGAGTATTAAATAAAAATTATCGCGCTTCCTCCAATCAAACAAGAAGGCGCGTTCGCGTATCACACGCTCTTTATCAGGCGTGTGAAGTCGTGCTTGATAATCCCATGACCAATGCCGATCGGTTTACTAATTTCAGCTATTCCTCCCAAGCATACAACAAGGTGTATTCGATTGTACATAAGTGAATAACACGCTCAAGGCTACGAACAGAAAGTAACTTTCTTACTCCGTATTAAAAGTTCAATTTCTCGAGGGCGTTTCGTCAATTATCATCCCACTCAAATTCTGCAATTTCAACGTTCTGTGTTATGAGAATCCACCGGGTTTCCGTGCGATTCAATTTTCAAGTCAAATAAACAAGCAACCGGGATCCCAACATCCCAACAACAACTTCATAATTATAACTTCGCATAAACGTAATTCGCGCTGGTTGCAACGGCAGTGTTTCCTCTCTTCCAAAATGACGCCGTTTCGTTAACGGAGGGATACGAATGATACTCTGGCCGGTTTGTGAGATAAATACTGTAAATCCGTGCGAAGCTCCCTCTTACTTTGCCCCATGAGACGCAAAGTGGGCGCAGTTACGCAATGATCTACAGCATTTCAAAGATCTACGATCTACGGATCAACGGCATCTCGGTGGCTTTCTTTTGAAAAGTTTTTCAGGGTTATCAAAATTACGTCTGATATGTTTCGGAAATACAACTCTCCAAACCAGGTTGATGCTCGTTGCACCTTCGGAATCAAATCAATTCAATTCAACGAGCTCTAATGGTACTCAGACCGCTTAGGGTAAAAAAATCCACCACTCATCCTGATTCCTCAGCACGCCGAGTTCCTCGTCAAAGTCGGGCAGATCCGCATTCGTCATGGCACCGGATGCTGCAACTGTACGCATAAATAAACGATACTTCCCGTGTTATCGATCGATGACATCATAGCGAATATCAATCTCAATACATTGTATTGATTACCTATCAACTGCTGGAGTTCCCATCGTTCGGATGTCGAGAGGCCGATACGCGGCTTGGCGCTGCAAAGACAGAACCAATTTTCCTTTGTATTATGTCACCGGAGATCTCAATTTCAAAACTTCAGCAAATTCGTTAGATTCGCGCTTCACCATCTGTAGATAACGGAGATGATTAGCTCTGGTGTGATACTGCGTTGCCATCTTTTAAAGGCTATAAACTATAATTTATATAAATAGCCATTATAGCCATAATGTAAAAGACACCCCTCCTTTCTCCTACTTGCGGGGCAACCAATGCTCACAATTAATGAAATAAATTATTTTTAGCATTAAGCGAAACTCTTTAGATTCGCCTTTCACCACTATTTAATTTTCGAGATGATTATTGTAGAGAACCCGAGGCGTTCTAATTCCCACGCCCGGACAACCCCAATGACGGACTCCACGCGCTTTTGATCTACATCCTCGAGCCCCGTTTCATGATCAGTGTGATTCAATGGTCATGAAACGGGGCTCGAGGAGGTAGATCAAAAGCGCGCGCAGTCCGTCATTGGGGGGCGTGGGAATCAGAAAGCCTCGGGTTCTGTATAATAGAACAGAACTGATTCCTTGTTGGGTTATTTAAAAAAAAAACAACATCCCCTTACTCCATCCTGCGAAATGTGGCACATGCTCTACAATATTATCGATTAAAAAGTGCTAAGATTAGGCATAATTATATTCTCGGACATCTGCAAATTCCCCAAATCAGCACTCGTACAGTGAAGGTCGATCTATATTCTCCGTAAAGCGAAGCAATTCAAGTTTGGTCCAAGATGCCAGTCATATTAGGTTGTTAAGAAAGTCTTGGGACATGGACATTTGAAATTCTGTTTCTCCGTGAGCAATTGATTTCATGACATGCGGGTTTGGGGTTATGGAGGGCATTATATGGGGTGCGTAATGCCTTGGTGGTTCAGGTGTAGCTGACTTCCTGTGGAAGTAAGACCACTCGGAGTCAAATATTCGGAATTTCGACATTTTGAGGTGTTTTATTTTCTATTATTTTTATGTTGAGAGAAGCTGATCTGAAATTTTGTGCATAATTACTAAACATATTGTGCGTGGCCAGCATTATGTTTTGGATTGCGCATCTGACGAATCCAAAGGAAAACAATTCCGCGAACATTCGCACTTTTGACAGCTTTTCAACATGTTTTGTTAAATCCCGTATAAAATAGAAACCTTGCTGGATCGTTTTGAAATTTTTTGTGCGCGTACTCACACCTACAGCACTCACGCCTATGGTATTTGTTCGATGATCGAGAGTGATGGTAGACGATGGGACTTCGAAAGCCCTTTTTGCTTCCGAAAACACATTTATTCGATTATTTCTTGATATCATTAAGCTTTTGCTTCAACCAATGGCCGGTCTTATTGAGCGCTTGCCCAGACACCTTTCCACCAAGGGATTGGATATTCCTTCAAAACAGGCCCATGGTTCACGTAAAGAAATTTTGGAATTTTCCTGGATTTCAACATAACATTCTGAGAACGTTTAGACCACGATGTCCCATTTGCACTGGAAGGAAGCAGCTGACCTGCGGCCGAGGAATTATGCGTGTGAACTAGCGATCTACCTAACCCCAAAAGGATTTGCCATGAAATCATCAGAGGACAGAGAAAGAAATTTATAACCACAATGTCCCAAGACTTTCTTAACAACCTAATATCAACAATGCAAGAGACAATCCATATTTCAACAAGCCTTGGAATATTAAATCACATGGTACTGGCGGCGATCCTCGCCCACCTCAGGGCGGCCCGGTATTCCACGGCCTCTTGTTCTTGGAGACAAAATGTGCTTAAAATACTTGGGATTCACAGGCCATTCCTGCTTCAAAATCTCGCCCAGACCACCGTAACTTTACTTCACTTGCTCCTCGCCCATCTCTGGTCGGCTCGGTATTGCGCTAAAAATGGAGATGGAGACCTCTTGTGGAGACGCCCTGAACTATTGTCCGGTTGTTTGCCCGAGGGCGGTCAGCGTACAACGTTTATTCCGATAATCGCATAACGCGATAGTTATGAAGAATTGGATTAAAGAATCTGGCAATGAATTCTCGCGAATTATTACGTGAGAAAATTGTGAGGGTACTCATTGTCAGTGTTATTCCGGGGGGGCGGGGGGGGGGGGGGGGGG
>JACMIG010003530.1:0-12018 GCA_014805385.1 Levipalatum texanum | reverse complement strand
TGGTCTACTATATCCTTTTTACCCGCCTTGATTTCATGGACGCAGTCAAAAGTTATGAATCGCGCAAAAAGTGCCCGGATACTTTTGTCGGGTAGTGTACGTCGATCTATGTCTTCAAAAGTTGCGAAATGAAATCTGACGAGCGGTAGCTATCAATAGTAGACGTGCATTTTGGCCCAGATGAGACAGTCTGGAAAGAACGGGGCAAAATGCGCGTCTACCATTGGTAGCTACCGCTCGTCAGATTCCATTTCGCAACTTTTGAAGACATAGATCGGCGTAGTTTTTCAAGCCGATTCTTATGCACATAGTCTCGTTACCAGATGCCATGGGGTGTCCGCTTACTTCCCTTGTGAGACATCGTTGACCATAGTGCTCTTTTAGATGCTCTCATTGACAGCGATGACATGCTGATCTGGAAAAACTTTGCCGATGGAAAGTTCTCCTTGAAGGGGTCGCACGATGAATTGGTAATGCCATACATTTATTGTTTTTTTTATATTGGAGTTTAATATTTTTGAGAATATTATTTATCATTGTTTTAATATTTATATTCGAATCAGCTTTTTAGAACAACATTGCACCGTATCTCCGGATCATATATCAAGGGTGCAGGACACCAAACACCGAATTCATCAGCGAAAAGATCATAGTCGGATGCGGATTCAGGTGCTATCAGCATCTAAAGGTAAACATCCACTGCATATTTTCACCGAGAGTACTACCCGTGCGAAAGTTCAATCGATTTGTTGCACTAACAATACCAACTGTATCTGTCAAAAAGTCATTTTAGCTGACTCAAAACTTCGAACTGTGCGAGGAACCATTCGGAAAGATCCACTCCTATCGCCAACTTGCATTATAAAGTATAAGTATTATTAATTTTAGTCCATCTCAGTACCGTGAACTAATAATGTGGTTGTTGTCGCGAGCCGGATCATTTCTAACCTATCGGTTGAGGCCGAAGTTTTATATGCTATCTCTCTGAGCTTGCTAACGATAAGAGTTTATTGCAAGGAACCACAGAGGTCTTAATATTTTTTTCACTCGTCGCGTATTGAACGCTTGTTTGATAAACAAGGAGAAATATAATGCGAAGGGGGGGGGAGACGAGATGGATGGATAAGCTGTCGAAACAAAGGGCTTCTCGATAGAACGTCCATCGCACCTAATCCATCCATTGTGATTCCACAGTGCACGTGATCTGTACACATAAGACTAGTGCCTTTGGGAACAGATTATCGAGACCTCAAGACAGTGAAGATATCAGCAGGGTGTGTGCCCCCAAAGGACAAGCGCTATTGTGGCATTCAAATGTCGCCGTCTGGTAGGATTAGAGATCGATCCTGTCTGCAGTGACTACGAGGGCTGGAATGAAATTGGCATCATCATGCTTGTTTTAGCATTGCTGTCTCTACTCGTTCCTGTTCGTTTGTATTGTGAAGAACCCACGGGGTGGCAATATCTTTCCGATCTTTCTGCGCTTAGCGTCCGTTTGATCTACCATTTGCTCACCGGCGAGATACACTGGAGCAGGCTGGGACTACCCACGTTCCAACCACATCATGCAAAGTACACATTACCGTAGTATTGTTGCTCAATACGAATGCGTTTCGGAAAGCAATATTGTCACCCCGTGGGTTCTGCGCAATAAGAACGTTGTAAGGTCATAATAGCGAAAATCAAAGCAAAGTTACATAATCGCTTCACGTGGTTATCCACAGAAGAGAACGTGAAACGCTGTTTGGCAATGTTTTCGATACTGATATTATTCCACTGCGCAAGTAGTTTGTTCGATCCCGTTCAATCGCGTATCGGCATCGTAGAGAAGAAGCATTAGCCAACAAACGTAAGCTTCTCAAACTTATCAGCTAGGTGTGGCTGTACGGGGTAGCATACGCATTTCGCTATAAGCTGTATTCTGGTGTGTAGGATGACTTTAAAATCAGAGGTCGACAAACATGGACACCAATGTACGGACCATAAGTATCCGGGCACCAACCGCGGTGATCACCAAGTCGAAGCTAGAAAGACTTTTTCAAGGGGATGAATTAAAGAAGGCGTAGGAGGAAATAATTTATAATTTCGAAATCCGCATTAGAAACTCATTTTTCAACGCCCAAAGATCAAAGATCAAATCGAGTGACAAATTTAGAATTCCTTATTAGGAACTTATTTTTCAAGGCTAAAGATCAAAGATCAAATATCGTGAAATAATTCTCGAAGGACCAAGGATCGAAACTGAAAAAAGAAAAGATCAAAGATCAAAGATCGCACTCTCTAGGTTCGGCAACATGTCATATCTTTTCTTTCCAGCGTCCGTGCAGCACTGGAGGAGCGCGGCAGATGGAGTGGAGGAGGAGGAGAGATGAGAAGAGGAGAAGAGGGGAGGAGAAGAGAAGAGGAGGAGGGGGAGGGAGAGGTGGAGGGGGAGGAGGAGAAGGGGAGAAAGTGTAGGAGTGGGTCTCGTTATGATTTCATGTTTTATGTTGTATTGTATTGTTTAAGATAAAGTGCAGTGCTGTAATTATCTTTGATAATCATGATCCAATTGCGTTTCCTATACGCATTTAATATCAAATATCTTTTGCATATTATTCTAAAAGAAAACAAAATCTTATGTTTCAGTGATGAATTCGAGAAGAACACCATGCCCATCCTGTGGGAGAACTTTCACGGATATAAAAATGCATGTCCTCAGCCTGAAATGCAATCAGTTCTACGGGATACTCGACCGTGCCACCATTCAGGTATTAGTCTGTTTGCAGTTAGGTTTATAGGAGGGAATGGTGAATGAGACTACAAATAAATAATAAAAATGGGAAAGCATAAATATTTATCTTGATGCCTGCTCAAAATTCGAAGAATAGAATGTAACTCTTATTTGGTATGGTGCCAATAAAAGCTACCGTAGTATTTTCCTTATTTCCCTCATGGACTTGAAACAGGGTAAAATGTTATTTTGTTTTACCTTTTGACTGAAGCTCAGTGAACTTAACGAAGTTTAAAGGACACCGTACCTCTACATTAAAAATTTGCACTTGGAATTAAATGGGAGCTCTTCAGACCCTCACATCAGCTCAAGTCAAAGAAGCAATAACAATAATGGAGTCATTCAAGGTAAGATTTGCTTAGATTATTTTCAAAATAATTTTATACAATAGATCTGAAATAACGATGACCCAAAACTCCATATCTTCAGGGGGCAGGACAATTGACTCAAATCGCCCAATTAGCAGCTGCCGGCATCCACTCGGTTAGATACTTTTATTCTTTTCGAGCTTGACGACGAAATTTGGCTGATTCAGGTATCGTCGTTCCAAGTCGCTCCTCAGCCCGTCCAGATGCACGGTCTCGCTCTACCGCCGGCTTTCGGAGGTACGGTACAATCATGGTTGCTTCCCCCCATTTCTGATCTTGTCCAAAACCGGAGAATTCGTCGTTTCAATTGTGCGGCATGCACCTCTAGAAGTCTTTAGAACCTCGATAACTAGATCTGGAAACACGATTTGGTATTGGGAGAATGACGTCGATCTTCAGGTGCGCTGATGCAGGCTGCACCATCGGCACCACCGATGCCCCCGAACGCGCCTCCCCCCATGGCCGGCTACGTTGTACACGCGCACGCTCAGTTCCAAGGAGGTACGTTACATGGTTGCTTCCCCTCATTTCTGATCTTGTCCAAAACCGGAGAATTCGTCGTTTCAATTGTGCGGCATGCACCTCTAGAAGTCTTTAGAACCTCGATAACTAGATCTGGAAACACGATTTGGTATTGGGAGAATGACGTCGATCTTCAGGTGCGCCGATGCAGGCTGCCCCGTTCCAGGCACCACCGATGCCTCCGAACCCGCCGGCCCCGACTTCGGATAACCCTTATGCACGCGGACCGAGCTACCCTCCAGCGCCACGATCAGACCACCAGAAGGACGTTGACTAAAGAGCACCTCGGATGGACAGTGCGCGCTGAATGATTTTTCCCGTTTTGTTCGAACTGCTATTTGATTGTCCTCGTATCGGTCTCACAACGAATACCTGTTATATTGTACCTATTGTGCTAGAATTCGTACGGCTCTCCGCCCTCCTTCATCTACAACGGAAACGTTCTTCGATCCGGAATCAAAGACAACGAAACCTGATCTCCGTCGCGGATGTCATAGACACAGAGGGTCGACAGATTCTTCGTCATCTTCATCGTGGTGAAGGCGACGACGTTTCCTGAGAAACTGTAGCGATAGATGAAGTTTGGAAAAAATGTACATAATCTCAGTACACTTGCAAATGTTTGAAAGCTACTTTATTCCAAATCAAATAAAAAACCTGAGGGAAATGGATCGTGCAGTGGTGGGCAGATTGAGGGTTTCCAGGCAGTGTCCATGTTCGCAATCCCAAATCTTCAAAGAAAGTAATAACTAAGAAACAGCGGTAGAGAATAATTAAATTTAAAGAAGCCTACCTTGACAGAGTTGTCTCCAGATGCGGATGCGAAGTGCTTAGTGTCCCAGCTCAGATCGAGATCCCAGACGACTCCGTTATGTCCCTCGTAGGTGCCGATACGCTAGCCATTCTCCTGGAAATAAACTAATATATTTCAGATTCAGATTATGGCCAGTCGGAGCGGGACTACCGTCCCGTTGCGGGTGAACGTAGTATTTCAAGCATGTAGCATTTTATCCATACCTGGAACCACACGCAGGGAGCCTTGTTCTTGCCGGCGGAGAAGAGGAGGTCGCCTCCGCGATTGAAGCGCATGAGAGTCAGGGCACGATCGTGGCCCTTCAGGGAAAGCGGGCGCATAACCTGAAATGAGCCAGCAATAATTCTGAACAGATGTAAAAATAATACAAATGGTTCAATGAAGCAGCAGATTAATAGCCGTGCTCTTAGTGTCACGCGCGGGGGTTTCTCTACATACTCAGCTATTCAAGAAAAATATACTATCGAGTCAAATCGATAGCATCGAGTGCTGAGAACTTTCACACTTCAAATGCCAAAGAAGCGCGAGATCAATCAGAATTTGTTGGGAGCTCGGGATCAAGCGCGAAGGTTTCGCGCTATAGCGACATTGAGCGGCCAGTAGAGCATTATTAATTTTCATAATAAAAGAAATAATTAAAAACAAATGATGCATCTGAGTCTCAGATCAGATTCTGAGATGCAAGACCCTGAAAATGGCATTTAGGGAGTGGCGTCGATTCGTATGAACATTTTATTTACCGTATTTTCCTGAAGCTTTTCGATTATATTCTATTTGACGGTCACGGAATTTCACGCATTTCTCAGACAATTTTCGGGCCTACAGATATCCTAGGTAGAAAAGCTTTCTCCTCGTTTATGCTATGGAAATAATCTCCTGAGAACGAACTATGTCCCATATAAACAGAACACACCTTGCAAGGTACACTGATACACTGTCAAATGATACCATAATATGGAGCTCCGACATGTTCGCTCTAGTGCATGTGCTATTGATCAAGTCCAGTGCTAGACATACCCACAATCGTGTTTCAGATTGTATGGCCGAAATTTAGAAATCGGGGGGAGAAGTCGAGTTGCTTATTTTCGCTCAAAATCCTCGTATTGGAACCTGGTGAACATACGCTTGTGCATACAGAATGCACTACATGCATCTATGCATAAAACTCGCACTACATCTATGCATAAAATAGCGAGTATGCGTACATTCATCGCCAAGAATGATTTATTTGAAAAATGTATTTATTTTTGATAATCTTTGGCATCCCCTCATTTGATGGTCATTACTCGCACTACATGTTGGGATCTCCGACACGTCCGATCTCACGTACGACGTACTCATCAAGTATCGGGGTACTCCCAATTTCGAATGTGAAGGCTATCGTATGGCCGATTTTTCGCATTCTTGACAAGAAGCGGAAAAACAGCAGTTTTGCGTGAGTATCGGCGCCGCAACAGTAGAGAGATTAAAGGGAATTAGAGACGCAGACGAACAATGCCTCCGAGGATTTGTTTTTCGCTCAGGATTTCCGTGATAATTTTCTGTTGCTTGTTCTCTGTTCCATAAACATAGGTTTTCATATCCACTACTACCATGCAAAAAAATGGTGCATGGAGGTTTGCGGTGAACAAAGATATTGGATGTCTGAATTTGACACCTTGTTCAATGCCCCCTCATTTAAATTTGAGATCTCCGACACGTTTAATTTCATGTGCGTTGCATTCAGCAAAGGTCGACCTACCCGCAACATCAACCTTGAATCGAATCGTGTACGATTTTTAGCAGTCCTGGTCCGAAGGGAGGCTTCGTATGTGAGCGAATGCAACCGAAACCAGACACGACTTAAAATGCCGTTCAAGGCTTAATAGCGTAAAGCGTTTGGCTACTACCAAGCAGAAAATGGTGCATGAACGCATTGTGTTGAACAAAGATAATGGAGGCCAACAAGAAAGAAGACATAAGAGACTGTCGAAGTTTGATTCTTCGGGCAAGGGGGCGATCAACGGGAGCTGGCAGACTTGGCGGAGGGGACTGAGGGGGCGGGAGGTCACGGGCTCGGGGGACTGGGTCTGACAAGAGAGAGGGCTGACGTGGGCGCACGGTCCATTCTCCAGGAGTGGAGAGACGGACCAGGGGAAGTCCGCGGACAACAGCGACGCGGGATCCGGCCTCGTCGTTGAGGGAGATGGCCTCCTTTCACAGCCTCCTGTGCTCCTTCAACTCCTCCATGTCGTAACGGGCCACGGTGTTGGCCAGTGCTTCTCCTCCTTCTTGATAGAGCTGGCTGACAAAAATGTCGGCGTCTTCGGGGGAGTAGAATGTGAGGATAATGGGGCGAGGGGAAGGTGAAAGAGATGGGATCTTGGAAGGAATCCGATAGAACTTCATGTGGTCAAACACGAGCTCCTTGCGGAGGAAGACCATGAGGTCGTAGTCATCTCCGTCCCCGCTCCTGGACCGCGAGTGGGCTGAATGGGCAGCCCAAAGGCGCCCAGGGATTCCATTGGCAGCCCAAAGGCGCCAAAGAAATTTCCCCCGCTCCTGGACCGCAAGTGGGCTGAATGGGCAGCTGGCGTAGTCACTTTCATATTTTGCTTTCACATTCGTTCGGTCTGCACTCATTTCTCGTTCGCTTGTCTTATCTCATTCTTCCGATCAGTGCTCTTCTTTCCCCTCTATATGATTTATCTTCATGATGCCTCTCTTTTCTACTGTCTCCTGAAGTATTTTTCCCACTGTCTTTCTAGTTGTACTATTCAGTTCACTCATCGTTACATTCGCCCTCTGACTTCTCTTTCCCTCATCCTTCCTCATTTATACGTCAGTAAGACCGTTAATCATTCAGTTAGTTAACTTTTGCTGCCACTTCCGCTTTCAATGCCAAATTATCTAATATATTTCTCAACACAACGTTAGTATGTTTCTGATTTTTACAGCCTTGTGGGTCCCCATGCCTGCTTGTATTCCGTTGTTTTTGATAACAGCCATAAATATGATAATGATGAACATGTGGGCTGATTGGGTTAGCCTAACAAGGGATGTCGGTGGACCGGAGGTGGCGTCAGCTACTCTAGTATGGCCCATACTGTATGGGTAGGGACCGCAAGTGATTTTCTAAATTCTCTCCAGTGGTAATGAAAGATGCATGGTTGGAAAGAGGACAAAAATCTAAGATACTTTTGTTTTTGGCCCAATGAGATTGCTCAACTCTCCGCCGAGATACAGCTCCTCAAAGTGCGAGATGCTTTCCGCGGGGGAGGGCGCGCGAAGTGGGCGGGGCCAAGGGGGCCGGGGGAGGTTTCTCGCCACTCCCTGGCCCCGTTGAGCTCATTTTAGACTCAAAAATGGACCGCATTTTCTTTCGCATTCGTAAAAAGCGATGTCACAATATCCGTCACTAGTTTCTCTAGTGTCCAGCCCAAACCACGTGGAGGTTTTGTGACATATCGGGCCTTTATTGACCACGTCACTTTCAGGCCAAGAATAAATAAACAAATACGTTAATTCCCATACACTTTTGGGTATATCATATAAAAAAGCATCGATATGATGCACTACTAGAGGCTTAGGTGGTCGTTTTCGCACATTGGCGAGAACGGAGGACACAGCTTTTTCGCTCTTCGCACCTCGTTATCGCTTGTAACTCGGCGTAGAGAGGACTCCTCTCGGCCATCCAAATACCATGTTTCTTAGAATTTTCTCCTCTTTCCAACGATGGATCATTCATAGCCTTTTTCGCAAGCGTTCACGAGGAGGACATCCCTTTCTCGTACTTCGCACGGCACACGTCGCCTTCAATCGCTGTTTACACAAAACTGCGCATGCGAATTCTGCCCATTCTAATTTTTAAAAATTACATACCATTGGAAGATCATAATTCCAAAAAATCACGGAGGGGGCCCTCTTAAATTTTGAGTTATGCCAAGAATACAAGAAAACACCCTGATCTTTAAAAAAAATCGTATTTACAATATTTATAGATAAAATTGGCTATACGATGCTTTTATTAACAGCCAGTTGGTTGCCCAAGCTCAGAAAAATATAAAAGTTGGAATATCTTCGCACCTTGGCGCGATTGAACCTTTCGAAGTTGCGTTCTATGATCGACCATACCAAAAAAAGGCGCATGTGGATTTGGCTGATTTTTGGAATTTGTGGGTTTTCGACCACGGCGAACAAGATAAAAGCAATTTCAAAGAGGGGGGGATGCAAAATCACCGAGATTTCGATTTCGTGTTTTCCGTTCGGGACCTTCCCGGGGGGTACCGGGTTACGGTAGCAATCGCATCTTGTAGAGCATGGCTGATTTGCTAAGATCCATACTCGAGTGCATCTCGAACGTGTACTGGGGAGGAGCAATAATCATCCGAAAAACGCAAAATGGGTTTCCAGTAGGGTTGTAGAAACGAATAGTTCAGAGGCAGTCTAGAATTGCGGATACATAGCGTGTCAAACGGAAAATGTCTGGAAATTTCCGACCTCATTATCGCCTCATTATTGAGAAAATTTCGAGACTAGGCAAAAAATACTCTACCCGACTGGGTAGACAGAAGCTGTCCAGACAAACACCCAAAAGGTATTCTCTACCCGATTTTCGTACACTAGTCCCAAGTGCTACTGATGACTAGGGATGGCAAAGGTAGAATAGAAAGGTAGACTACCCTTGCCGTCTACCTTTCCGACGGAGAAAGGTATTGTTAAGAGCCCAAGCAATTCTAATTTCCCGTTCCGCGACACTGTGTTTATCTCATAGTCCCCTCCTGTATCTCCGGAACTAAAAGGGCTACGAAGCTGAAATTTTGCATACTAGTTGGACCTGGATTCCAACCGAAGCCTGCAAAAGTTCAGTTTCGTAGCTCTTGTTGTTCCGAAGATACTGGAAGCTGACATTCTGACTCCCGATCGATAAATTAGAATTGCTTGGGCACTTGACAATAGTCTGCCTTCCTTCGGCTAGTCTATCCCAAGCATTTGCATTGGGATAGACTAGCCGAAGAAATGACCTTTGTTGAAAACAGGAACGCTTTCCTTCGGCTAGACTAGCCCAATGCAAATCCTTCGGATAGTTTAGCCGAAGGAGGGCAGACTACCTTTTCCCCTTTGACTTCGGCTAGGCCTGTCTCTCTCTCCGCCTCTATGGCCGCTTAGGCTAGTCTAGCCGTCTACCTTTGCCAACCCTACTGATGACCCCATACTTTTAGTAGTGGAGTTTGTTGGGAAGGTCAAAAAAATAATTGGCCCACTTTGGACTCCTGACTAGGTTGCATTGGTGGCCAGCTAGAAGTGAAAATGTCTCGAAAGTTCACTTTTTGCGTGTTTTAACTATTTTAGCCCAGCAGTACGTACGACCTACCTATGCGAAATTTATCAGCTTGACATCAGGGTATATCTGGAAAAAAATCTCGGAGGAATTTTTCCATATATTCGAGAAAAAATGATCGAATATTTTGCACATATTGTCCTGAAATTCTACTACCATAAACCCCTACGGAACATTTTGGTGCAATTTTTGGAGAACTCATCGTCAGCTATCTAATGAGCATAAAAACTCTCAAATTGGTCAAAGCGTTGTAGAGTTATGGGCAAAAATAGGTTTAGACTTCATTTTTAAGCGAAAAGTACAGTGTATTCGAGCAAGCACAGCTACGACACCCGTGGTCGAAATCGGCCACTCTAAATTTTTTTCATCTTTCCTACACCTGATATACCTCTAACCAGAATATGAGCCCCAGCGGATAAGAAAAGTTGGCCAGTGCGCGATGTCTGTAAAACTGCTCGATCCTTACGCGGACGGACTCATATGTAGTAGTAGATTTATACTTTTGAACGGACAAATCAGTATTATCGCTTTGGAGACATGTTACATACAGCGCCAACTTTATAAATATTCGACAGGAGACAGGTGCAAAACTGCGATTTAAGGTTCGCTTTTTCTTGCTAAAGAGATGTGCACGAATACTTTCAACTCCTTCAGCGTCGTATGTGCAACGATAGCGAAATCATCCGTTCTCTGCAAATATTATATCTAGCAATGTAAGTAAAAAAACGAGTGAAGAGAGTACTACATAATATTGTTTTACCAGGCGGACCCCGCCGCATTCGGCGGCGGGGGGCGTTTCCAATGCTCATTCGATTTTTTTAGACGAGTTAGGAAGTATGTAATCGTCACATTTGCCAGTCTCATTGTCAGATAGATCGATAGACTTGTTCAAGCATTTCGCCTCATTTACATGCTAAAACAAGTTCTTGTCTTCCAACTCGGGAAGAACAAATACTTGTTTGTTTCCAGACGGAAAAACAAGTCTTGTTGTTTGTTTTCGCAACCCTAGTTAGAATGAATGCAAATGGCCCGGAATCATTACCTATCTGTCTACAAACGTTAGTGTCTTCGTCACTTTGACGTCATAGCGGAGAAGTCACGAAATGTGCTTTGAGACAGTCGAGTCAGATCGACGAGTCTCGCTTTCATTCGTCTCCATCGCGTCGCCTCTCGCCCGTCTCATTCGATTAGACGCCATCGTTCCTTCTCACAGTCAGACGTCGTTTCTTTAGAGCGCCATCTCTCTCCCATTGCTTCTCGCATCTTCAGTTGCTGCTCGAGGGTTACGGTTGCTGAGTTCGCTTTAGTTTAGGCAACTTAGTTGCGCTTTTTGAAGTGTTGAACTTAGTTGCCTTGTTGTTGTAATTTAGCCTTGTAAATTAGTTTCTCCAAGTTCAGAAGTTCAGATATCCTCGTACATTAGTTTCTCCATGTTTAGCAGTTCAGATGGCCACGAAAATTAGTTTCTCAGCGTTTATTAGTTCAAATAGCCTCGAAAATTAGTTTCTCCACGTTTATTAGATTAGATAGCCACGTAAATTAGTTCTCCACGTTTATTAGTTCAGATAGCTACGTAAATTAGTTTCTCCATGTTTATTAGTTCAGATAGCCACGTAAATTAGTTTCTCCACGTTCATTAGTTCAGATACCCGCGTAAATTAGTTTCATAGCTTGTTTAGGTTCTTTTTGAAGAGCTCAGTTTAGCCACGTTCCTATAGTGCGCCCGAGAGAACTTAGTTCGCATAGTTCCCCCACTATTAACAAATCGCAACGTCTGTCTGACCCTCTGTCCGTCCGTCTGTCTATCCGTCACGCTCCGTTTTCTATAGGATTTGGGCACTTTGGGCCCCTGGAACCTTGACCTACCCCCCTAAGTCGACCCCGGGAAGACGATTCCGCATATTCCCGAGGTCCGTAAATTCCGGAAAATGCCACTTTCCGGAACCGGACTTGACGGAATCGGCCAAATTAGCCCAAATTGGGTGTCAATCGACTCGGCACGATGTGACGAGAATCATAAAAATATTTTAAACGTGTTTTGACAAGTTTGAACGTGTTAAAACACGTCAAAACATGTTTTTAGTGTCCAAACCAAAAATGCTCAAATCGCTCCCAAACTTGACAGGAACATGTAAAAACATGTTTTTGACGTGCGAAAACGTGTAAAAACACGTAGATTCCGCGCGCGACCCCAAACGGTAAGCACCCGTCGGCGCGAAGC
>JACMIG010003529.1:0-12021 GCA_014805385.1 Levipalatum texanum | reverse complement strand
AACAATTTGCGAAGCCCCGCGATCTGCACACTACACCACACCCTGATTTGAATTGGCGGGCTTCCCTGTGCTTGGCATTGTGCCAAAAATTTTGTATCTCGCCAAATTTTCACTTTCACTTCTTGAAAAATATATCATTCAACTGCATTTCTCCTCCTCTATCACCCCCTGTGCTCAGTTTGTGCGAGTTCATGGGTCGATGCAGCTCTCCTTTAATAATCCCCTTGCTTATCCTCTCCATATAGAATTTGTCATTCCAACCACGCGAAACAAAATAATAAAGCTTCGGTGTTGTACTATAACATCAAATTTATTACGAATGTTCAACCAAACAATCACAATGAACGCGTGTAAAATTTCGGTCCGTCATATTCGAGCTAGATCACAATTTCGGAGGAAAAAATGCATCAGTTCATGGAAGGAAAGGGGCAAGGTGATTTCTCACAGCACAGGGAGAAAATGTCTATTATGAAGCTGGCAAGAATTAGAGAATGTCAGGTTCCCAACATAGGGCTATCTCTAAAGTGAATTTCTAGTGAATAAAATGCGAATCAGGACGAAAATGTGACTAGGATTGATTGATTGCAGTGAATATCAGGGCAGATGCTGAGGAACCCGGAAGGAGATGCCGATTTTTGCTCGATATTTATAAACACGAAGGAATGCCAAGTAACTACTTCCCTATAGTCTGGCAGAGATAATTAAGAAATAAAAACTGCCGAAATTGGCAGATTGATAAATTTCATGCAAAATCACTTCGGGACCAGCATAACGGGCACACCGTGGAGATGGAATCGAACTGTGCCCTTGAAAGATCCCGCGACGAAGGAGTCTTCCCTGAAGAGGCCGAGGCACGACGCGATCGACTCCATCTCCGGCCTTCCGGCATACAGTATGACGAGAGGCTTCCTGAAGGATACCGTAACCGTGAGGAATCACAAATTGATTTCCTTGGGTCTTTGGAAGCGTACAGCTATTCCAAGGATTATTTAGGAAATATTGTCGGGAACCCTAATGGGAAGCCACACATTAAATTTTTTTAGGGCTCGCACAGTTCGTTATATGAATGCTTCTGGCGTTGAAATTCGCGGAGTCTTGGGTTCTCGACAATATAATTTCGACTGGGACGATTACTTTTCCCGCAGTCCCTCCAATCGTTTCCATTCCTCTTCCTTGCCTCCCTTGCAGGCTGCTATCGATGCTCCGCTCACTTCCTTCGAGTCCCGTTGTAGCCTGGAATGTATTCGTGTCAAGTATGAAAGTCGCATAAATACAAAGTAGTCAGTCTTATATTTGTAGTGGAAATTATCGAGGAAAAATGGATGCGGAGAAGTCGTAGGATAACCAAGAGGGCGAAATGATGCATTTCTCTTGTACTGCAGAAAGAGTCCTACCGGCTCAAAAGGATACCGTACTCCTTCGGCGACAAGCTTCCTGTAGATAATCGAGTTGTGGGAACCCTGAAAATCGATAATCATGAAATAGCGCCACCATGCAGCCATTTTACTCTTATCGGACAATGGATGCCCGGAATAAATATACCTGTTGAATATCCGAGTCTCCGCATGTATCCTCTTGTCGACCTCGTCAGCGAGGGTGAGGTCATCAGGACGCGGCACCCAGACCCTGCAAAAATTTTGATTAATTTTTATTGTTGAAAAATCAATATTTGAAAAAAAAATAAAAACTTTAAATTAAAACGAATTATTCTACTTCACGTGCCTTGAAACATCCGGGACGAGACCAATAGGCGGCCGCGGAAACTTCCACCAGTGCAGGCGCGTGCAGCAGGCTGTTGTAGAATAAAATTAGCAAAAGACTCGGTCGAACCCGGGTCGACATTTTTCTAGTTGCAGCTCTAATCCAATGAACTACGGCTTACTGGACGCGTTCTTGGCGATGTTGGCCTCGTAGAAGCTTCTCTTCATGAGGTACGCGTGGCTGGGTGGCTGGCCCTCCGTCGTGTAGACGACGGATGCGTTGGAGGAGGTGCGATTGAAGCCTGTAGGGGGGCGTCCCTTGTGATAGATACAGTATCCCAACTGAGACCCAACGGGTACCGTAATCTTTCGTTGTGAGACCCGAATATTTTTCTAGATGGATCGGAATGCGCAGTTGTTGGGTTTTCGACAATATACGCAATGAACATGGTAAGTTCCGAACAAGATGAGCGCTAAACGTAGTATTACCGGAACTATAAATTAATCGGTTCAAAAGTACCATTGTAGTTGAAGGAGTGGATCAAGTCGATCTCCGGCGACTTCTCGAGAACCGGAAGAAGTTGCGAGAAGAAGAAGAGGAGATCGGGTGAAGGAGTCACCTGTAGAAGTAAGCAATAAATCAGTAGATCGATCAATCGATCAATGATTTTATAATTACTCAATCTCACCTCCTCCTCCAGTACGATGATGGACGAAGCCTTGGGGAAGACGGAAAAGGCGGCAGAGAGCGAGGAGAGCAGTAGGTCTGGAAAAGGTCCGATCATTGACGCCTAAATGGTGAGGGCGCAGATCCAATAAGCGTGCACAACTTTCTCACCATTGTAGCTGCTCGTCGTATTCATGGGGAGGGGCTTGAAGTGGAAGAGGGCCGCGAGGTCGCCCGCCATCTGGATATAGTTTGATCTTTGATCATTATTCTTTTCTACCTTGTATTCCTTGTAGTGGGCGACGATGACGAGCTGTGTATTGATTCCCTCCTGTCGTATGAGTCCATCGAGAGTGCGGCGCAGACGAGCGAGATTCATGCCTGGAGATTAGAGATCAAAGATCGAAGATCACAGATCAAAGATCAAAGATCAAAATATCAAATCGCGAACCAGCCACGACCAGGATGGGCGCGTTGAAGATGGCATCATCAGCTCGCGATTTATCAACCAGCGGAGCGGCTTCGATTGGGTCGTCGAGATGAGCTTCTGAATTTATATTTGATCTTTGATCTATCGATGGTTGATCTACCTTCACAGAAAGCATCCAGCCGATCGTACTTGGCACAGAAGTGGCGCTTGGCAGCATTGTATTTTCGCCGCTCCTTTCCCTCGGATTCCCGAGATTCCAAGGAGGCGCCGCTCACTGGAAAGGATTCGAACTCCCACCGCCCGCCTCATATCCCAAATACTATCCCACTGTACCACAACTTACATGACGAAGGCACGCAAATTCCCGTATTGATGGGAGCCGCCCACGAGTTGCCGGACGCAAAGTTGAGGTCTTCGAAGGGCGTGAAGCTGCGGATGCCTGTAGTAGCGCAGTGGACAGCATTTTGGTTCATGACTTTGAGTTGCCCCGGTTCGTGCCCGGGACTTGTCGATGCTTTTGCCACTCACCTTTCTGCCCGACAAAGTACCAGCTGGCGCGGAACTTGAGCCGATGCACCATGCTGCTGCCGAGCTCGTCGAAGATCTGCTTCGCCATGTCGGAGAGCCTGAGAATAAAGTGAGTCAAAACTGTAAGAGCGTCAACACCAGAAGTGTGTCAGCAATAAATTTTTATAGGATTACATGGTAGATGCCTCGTCGAAGCTGACGACGGCCACGATATCTCCCGTCGTCAGGCCATCAAGGAAGAGCTCGAGGGAGGTGCTCTCTGAATATACGATTTATATATTTTAATTTATTGATTTTAAAATGTCGATTTTAGTTTATCGATTAATTGTTACTTTTCTACCTTTCTCATATGTATCGAAGTGATCCGTCTTGAGGACGCGCTTGGTCTTGGCATCGATGACAGCGACGTTGAGGCCACGCCCAGCACCGTTGAGACCTATGATACAAATATAAAAATATGCGTTAAAGGAGCCCTCCGGACACTTTTGGACCCCCTCTTTTTAGTGGTTAAGTCGTAAGTGCTCGAAAAATGCTGACGAATGATACCAAAATCAAAATTCAGAGACGAAACATTACTTTTAATAAGCGAAACAAAAAGTTGGCACAGTGCCAGATGTCAGGAAATGTCAATGTGATCGTTGCGGGACCAATTCTGGCTCTGTGCCAGATGTGATAAATCGCGTTTTTCGCGACGATAAGCGACATTTCTTGTGATTTTTTATTGGAATATTTTTTAAAAACTTGAAAGCATAGTTCAGAACTGTTGAAATGTAATAAAACGTTCAATTAACGCGAATAGTATTTTTGGCACCGTGCCAAAAACCATTTTAGCAATTTCGCTCTTTAAAAACCAAGGACACATCTATCGGTGTTGATTTTGGTATCATTCAACAGCATTTTTCGAGCACTTTCAGACGCAGATGTTAACGAAAAATCGAAAAGTGCCCGGTGGGCTCCTTTAATACACTTATTCTGAGTCAGCACCAAATGTGCGCTAAGACTAAAGTCCCTTACTCGGCCCGAAGATCATCCGCCCGCCGACGCACATCTTGGGGTGGTCGTCCTTGTTGGCGCCGGAGTAGAAGTGCATCGAGACGGAGTCTATAATCGATAATCAATAAATCAATAAATCAATAAAATCGATACCTTCCCCACACGCAGCAGTGAGGCCGCACCGCGCCCACTCTTCTCCTAACGCGACTGCACCTCCCGTTCCACCGTTCCCATCGTGCAGAAGCTCTGCCAGCTTGGCTTCGTCTACTCTGCATATTTGGGGAATTATATTTCTGGCATCTTGCCAAAACAATTCTTGGCTTCCTGCCAACTCACCGATTGACACTGCCTCCATCTTCGAGCGTGGAATTGAGCTTGCCCATCGGGAACTCGAAGCAGTCCTCGATTCGCGCAGCCGTCGCAGTGCCGTGACCGAGGGCGGAAATCTGGAAAATTAATAAATCGATAAATCGATTATCGAGAAATAAATAACTAATCGATACTGACCACTTCAGCAGCCGCTCCCTTCTCCAGACCACGCTGTCCGAGGAGGGCGTACGCCGTGCCACCGCGCCATGCTGAGATCTTCCCGGCTCCCACGCTGGAATTATCGATTAGTTATTGCTTTATTGATTATTGATTTATTGATTACCTTTCGAGTGCCCTCCGCGCATCGGGTGAGATGCGCTCAGCGACGTCTCCAAACGAAGCCACGATGACGAGGGCACCGGAGGCGAGGCCGCTGAAGAGGATCTCAAGATTAGCGAGAATCAATCTTGTACCACTGGGCATTGGACACGGTCGGGTGATCTATTGTCGGGCACCCGGAGAAGTCTAATTCTCACGAAAAAAAGGTAGATCAAGAGCTCCCGCAGTCCGCCATTGATGTTTTCCTGGCATGGGAATGAGAACGCTTTGGATGCCTGACAAAAATTGATACCACAAATTCAGAATCATTAAAAATTTCACGGCTACCATCGAGTACCACGAGATATTTGTGAAAACACAACTTCCAAAACATTTCTCCTCTACCTAGAATTGCAGCTAAATTCAATTCCCAGGTTTTTTTTTCAATTTTCTCCCGACTAACCGCAGCCAGTGGATGAGCTTGGCGTCGGTGGTGGCGACGTCGAAGGTGGAGACTTCCTTGATCTCCTGTGTCTCCGAATCGAGCAGAGCTGCGAGGACGCCGCGCGCCACGTCCGATGACGGGAAAACGCTGCAAATTGGGGGATTATTCATATATTTTCTTTTCTTATTGCATTTCTTGTTGTTTACTAGAAAATCAAATAAGTCACTTTTAAAAAATCGAATTGCAATTTTTTCAAAAACGAATTTTTAGATTTCAAGAGAACCAACTCGATGTCATTGAGGCACGCGAACGGCGGGCGCTGCTCCGTTTCTACACCTATTCGCACATGAATCTGAAATAATTTTGAAAATGAAAAATCTAGAAATCAAATCAATATTTCCTCACCCTCGGATTCTTGCATGAGCTATCGAAGGAGGCCGTGCAGGCGGTTGCTCCTCCCGCCACTTCCTCCCCCGCCTTGGCCAGATGGTCAGCCAGTCCGGCCGGTGGCCCGCCGGGTACGGGCGGAGACCTGCCAGCTGCCTTTCGAGGCACCGCGCTCTCCACCACGTGCCCATCCTTGACGTAGAGACGGTCACCGCGGCCGCTAACCTCGTATCTGGGAAAGAGCAAGGTTTCTATGTTCTGAAGATCGTTTTTTTCAGGTCGAAAGAAATGCAAAAATCTGTGAGGAAGGACATTCGTTTTCAATCTGATAAACTGAAAGCTCCACCATCTGACTGACAACGGTAAACGTCCCGTTCGATTTCAAATGAAATGCTGAAGACACCTCAAAAAGTGAAACTTTTTCAGATCTTAATGTGATCAGCACATCGGTTAGTTTATTATATTCGAATAAGCACAGGAAGATACAGGAGAAATATTTCATCTAACATTCGGAAAATACTCACGATCCACTCTTCGATGTTGCCCATTGCGACAAGAGAAAGGAGCACAGGAGGGCGCCGCCGATGACGGTGCCCACGACGAGAAGAAAGGTTCTCCTCCGCGTCGGCCCGATACGCATCCGCATCCTTATACGATCACTATTGATTGATATATTTAGCTAATAAATATATACAACTATTTTGTCAAGAACCAAATGGGCTTCAAAGCACTTCGCAAGGTGTACGTTATGGTGCCCTTTGAAGCTCTAACAGTCACAGGGCTTTTGACATGATTTCGACAATAATTGGTTGAATAATTAAATTAATTGTAAGCATTATGTAAATAGTACCTTCTCAATTCTCCGCGAGCGCCTTCGCTTGCCGTCACGGTGTGACTGCTCTGCAAAGAGCAACCATCCCTTCATGGAGAGAAAGAGAGTTATAATCCGCCCGCCCGCTATAACTCTTCTCTCGTTGCTTTCGCTCTTCTTTAATCTCGCTGGACATAACAATCGATGGCCGATCAATCGATCATTGCCGGATAATTCTAATGGATCAAGTCAATGAGTGACGGATACAGCGTAGAGCCTGAAGGCCTCACTGTCACAGGGCACTAGGGGCAACCAAGGTTATGAAAGTAAGGTTTGCAAAGTCTTGTGGTATCCTCCATCTAGCCCTCCTTTCTCTCGCTTTTCTCTCCGCTCAAAATCGCCCGCGCTATTTACACTGCGATGTTTGCTGATTGGAATGAACCCCCTGCGATTTAGGGGGCTAATTATTTTCAGATGTTTTTGAACATATAGTTTAGAATCGTATTGCTCAGAAACCCACATCACGTTCCCATTCGCTGCAGTTATCGAGATGCGAACATGGGCTAAAATTATGGGTATGGGAAATCGGAGGCGTGTGAGAGTTCCAAGAACAAGATACTGAATCCGCAAGGCGAAATGAAATGCAGTGCACTCAACACAACATAAAAATAGGCGACAGCCAATCAAAGAAAGTGGTCGGGCTTGTAAATGCTCTAGGGGCTCGGAGGATTCGCTTGAAGAATGAACGCTGCAAGATTTGGGGGCGCTGCACTATTGGACGGCTAAACAGCGCAGTGGCAATTTAACAGCAAGAGAGGGAGATAAATTAAGGCTGATTTATGCTGTGACTGGAAGAAGCGATGACAGATGTACAGGACAGAATAAGCCCAATTCCCAGATAATTAAAACAAAATCGCTCCATAAACCTCAATTTCCCCAGTAGAAAACTCTCCCAAAATGCTCTTGAGTTGTTTGTATCAGCTTCTGGAATAAAGACGGTCGACATGATTCTTCACTGATTGCTTCTGATGGATCTCGTTGAAAGCCCCACGAAGAAATCTACGGATAGATGGACGACGCGCATCTGAAAGTCTCCTCACGATGTCGTCTGCAAAATAGGATGCCGCGCAAACACGCTGTTTAGCGCGCAGTTGCGAGTTTCTCGTAATTGCGCGGAACAAAGTATTCCATTCCCCTTCAATTCGCATCATAACTGTATTGATCTTTCTCAGAGTATGTCTATTTCTTCAGAATGAATAACGCTCGTGCCATAGTCAACAAGTAGCGCGCTTACTCTGCCGTCAGCTCTCGTTGTTATCCCGAACTAAACTCGTTCTCAAGCAGTCTATCGAGTGATGGTGTCCGTGGCTTGCATTCCCCTTGTGAAATAGTCAACGACTTGTCACCCGGGGTGTTCGAAGGGGTGTCCCCTCCTCTGTCGTGGAGGTACGCTTGTCATGCGCTCTTCGATTTGACCCACTGTATGAGTCACCGACTCACGCGCCGCCCGCACTCCCCGAGCGTAGGAACAGCACTTTGTCGGCCGACCCGGCCGGGCCACCCCCTAACATCCAATGCATCATCTAACTAACTTCCGCGTTAAACTTACCTCACTATCAACGCGGAGAAAATATGTAAGTGCATGGAATTTCTAAAATTTTCTTTGAGCGAAACACTCATCCTCTTATTCACCGCTATTTGAGCTATTATTCAGCCCAAAATCCGCTAGAAATTCGTTTTAATTTCCTAGTCATATTTCTGGTCGCCGGTATTAATGCATATGTCGCGGGAACTCCTATCCTTTCCCTTTTCGCTGGCCCTTTCACTTTTGTGCGAACTGGGATGGGCTCGCGAGAATTCGATTATCGCTAACGGTCCCTCGTTGCTCAAAAACTCTTCCGCCGTCTCTCGATCTGGGATGTGGACGGGATCTTGTTGAGTGTCTATCAAAGAGGGTTGCCTCTTCTCCTGTTCCTCTTCCCTCTCCTCGTCCACCCCCCACTGCTACATCTGGTCCCCATTCAATCACTCTACTACTGCCCCTCTCTCCCCTATGACGTTCAGCCGTCCGCAGGTTCGTTCATGAGCTCCCGGTTAGATACATTCTCTCTCATCCCCAGGGGGAAATTCGTAACCATCTTGCGGCAAATGTGTCGCCAGATCAATAGGCCGCGCGCCTCTGATAACGGAGCAGGCGAGGAGGTGGTAAAGCCCGTGGCATGAGTCACATGAAGGAGGAGGGACCATGCAATGTTGAAAGATAACTTCTTCGCTGTGGCCCTGCCACCCCATCCGGTTGAATGGCGTCACTTTTATTCCCGCCCTCCCCCTTTCATTCCTCGCATATTCCTGATAATGACTTTTATATTATTTAGGGGCAAATTATTGATTTTTTTATAATATAGCTTATATTTCCAGATGTCCGAGCCCGCGGCAGTGGCGCCGACTCCACCACCATCAACAGGCTGGCCGATCATTGCGGAGAAGCCCGTCCCCAAGACTCCGTCGCCGACGCAGGTACATAACTCTCATTGACGAATCCACTACACTGGCTAAATGGAGCCACTTTATAAGTTTCAGGTTCTTGCTCGGAATACAAAGCTTTCTGTCCTTTAGCAGAGCCATAATCGTGGAATCTTCCAGGTACTCCCCGAAGGCGGAATCGTGGCATCGAGCGGAACGACCGTTACGGCCACCGTTGGTGGGAAAGCTGAAGAGAGGCAAGAAGACGATGACGAGTGGGATGAAGAGGAGGAAGAAACGCGTGAGAATTGATTGAATATTTTTGTCCCGAATGTCCTAGAATAGTTCCAAATATTCAAAAAAAGATGTTCAGCCGAAGCTCGGCAACACAATTGGATGGAAGCCTTCATCAAGCGCCACTCTCCATCGCATCCTCACGAATACGTGCAGACTTTTCAAGTGTGTATACTACCTGAATTTGGCATTTTGCCAGGAAAGAGCTACGGAAAGGTGCAAAACGTCATCCTTCAGATGATTCGGATGGACCAGGAGCAGATGCGATCTCGTCCCGCTTGTAGCATTGCCACTGCCGCCAGCCCCGCCCATTACATGAGAAATCGATATCGAGATATTCTTCCGTGTAAGTTATGTTCGAATATTGACAAAGATGTTCATGTTTAATGAAATATTGCGTCTCTCCAGACGATACGACGCGTGTGCGCCTCGAAGCCAGTGGACCAGTCGATGGAAATGCCGATGGATACGTCAATGCCTCACACATTACCTTGAAACACGGAAGGACACGATTTATAGCTGCGCAGGTATTGATTGACAATCGATCATCATAAATCGCTGATTACAGGCACCCCTTTCGCAAACACTTGACGAATTCTGGGCAATGGTTGATGAGCAGGGTGTGTGCCTTATTGTGATGCTATGCAAGCTCGTCGAGATGGCTAAGGTCTGTACCAATCAAACAATAGTCTGACCCACGGTTACAGATAAAATGCGAACGTTACTGGCCGGAGGCCAAGGGCGGCCGCGAAATCTTCGGTGCCTACGAGATCGAATTCGTCGATGAGGAAAAGTACGGTATCCATGAAATGGAAAACATTGGAATCCGTAAATTAGAAAACTCAACGTTCCCGCAAAAGAGAACACTAACTGATTTGACGGATTCCCCTAATTCTTATCTACAGATTCGCCGATGACGATGATTACATCCTGCGAACACTGCGGATGCGTCGGGAGGACGGAGAGACGAGGACGATCCATCAGCTGCACTACAAGTACGTTGATTTGAGTTTCATCGGGTTCCTCACAATCAGGCATAGCAATGTGAGGCATCGGATTTGATGTGTTTCTCCCAGAAAGCAGCTTGCAACTAGCATTTTTTGCAGCTCGGCTACGCAATTTTGAAACAAAGACAATAGGATTCGAGTGTTGCGTTGACCTGCTGAGCGAAAATCGACAGCAACCCGATAACATCGATCTTTTCCAGAGAGTGGCCAGACCACGGGTGCCCTTCCGGTACAGCACAACTGCTTCGGATGATCGAAAGGATGGCCGAGTTGGCAGCCGGACCACCGCCCGCCCCCACCTTCGCCCCCACCAACCCTTTTGCCTCCCCCAAGAAGCTACCATCTACCAATCCATTCGCTGTTGATGTAGCGGCAGAGGCGGCGAAGAAGACCCTCCCTTCCTTGCCGCCAGCCTCGGCAGCTGAAGTGGAACCAGAAGCTGCTGCCAGACCACCTGTCCTGGTTCACTGCAGGTAAACATGAGGATTTTATAGATAGCGGAAGAACAAAGCGGGTTGGTATCTAATGAGACTTCTCCGCAATTTTTTTACCTTTTGTACAAACAAGAAAGTCATCAACTTTTCGGAATAATATTCAACTTAATTTTGCAGTGCCGGTGTCGGTCGCACGGGTACCATTATTGCCGTAAACTACGTCCGAGAGCTGATGGCCCAGAATGTGAATAGTTTTATCCATGTAATTTGGCCATTATATATATTTCTCTTTCTGGCTTGATCATTCGATAGTTTGGTCTTCCTATTATGACCCCAAACTTTTCCAGCTGTGCACCGATCTCGACATGAAAGAACTTGTGCTGCGACTACGCCTTCAACGCTCGTCCATGGTGCAGACACCGGTAATACCGTATCCTCGCCTCTCTACATCAATCTAATCGCTTTAGGACCAATTTCACTTTGTCCACCGATGCGTGGCGGCGTACTGTAGGCAGGCCCTCGGGTATCCGGATATTGAGCCTCCATCAAGTCTCGATGATCTGCCATCACCACCGAAGAGGCCGGAAGTAAAATTTTGAAAATACACTAAAATAATCATAAATACTAACAAAAGTTTAAAAAATTCCAAGCACTTTTTTCTTTTAAAGAAGGACTGACAGGAACTTTGAGACCGTAAAACAGATTAAGATTATTAAGATTGCGGAATCCTAATTCACAGATTTCAGAAACTGAAGTCGATGAATCATGCGATTTTTTGCCAGATTGTGCTATCAAATGACTTGATTAGTGTAGAAGAGCCTTGTCCCGACAAATCTATAATCGAATTTGGTGCCTTATTGGCCGGGCAGACTAGACTGCTCAATGCTACCGTATCCAATGCGCTCAACTTTGAGATTGCATAGTGTACGGTAGAACTAAGCTGTACAGGCGAGAAAGGTATCAAATAGTTCATCTCGATGAGCAGATTCCGATGCTAGTAAAATCTCGAATTTGAAAGTTCCTGCCAGTCCACAGCGTGTCAAACGGAAAATGTCTGGAAATTTTCGACCTCATTATCGAGAAAATTTCGAGACATTCTCTCTTCCTCAATCGAAAGATGCGGGCTGTCTGCTTTCTTGATGGGAAGAGAACGCTGTTTATTGGACTAATAGAACCTGTAGTAGGCTCATAAGACACTCAACTATGATCAATAATGTTTCCGTATTGGTAAATAA
>JACMIG010003528.1:0-12024 GCA_014805385.1 Levipalatum texanum | reverse complement strand
TATGGCATTCTTACTCCGAGGACGCCGAAGGCATCGTAATGAATTGCTACGTCGAACGAATCCAATTGCGAGCACGAGAAATGAAAATATACTCGTAGGTAATTATCGATTCAAGAAGAGTGAAATACAGGTATATTTTTGTAAAATTGCGTTGGAAAATACATATTAAGTACCGGTAAAAGAAGTATCATTTTAGGAGCTAGTCGCACTATGTGACCCGTATCTCTGTGACGAAGGCCCGTGCGCGATAGCGAAAACAGACCAAGTAAGGTGAATTTTGCAACTCGTTGCAACCGTGTTTATAGATCGGCATCTTCCTTTCGTACGAAAGAGCATGTAAACGGAGAGAGCGAGACCCGACCTGAGGTCCGGATCTCGACTCATTGCGATTGAGTCGCGATTCGTACCTGAGGTCGTGGTCTCGTTCTCCCCTCTGGCACACTCTCTCGCCACTCTCTCGCTCGAGTCCGAATCCGCACCTGAGCTCGGGACCTAAATCTCGAGATTTGCACCTCACCTCAGACCCGAACTTCCATACAAAATGGGCAAATCGCGACCTGAGGTCGAGATTCGTCCTTGACCTCAGGTCGAGACACTTTACTACGGCGGCAGAAGTTCGCAAACATCAAAGTTGAATTATCGACGCCGTCTTCCTAGATTCAGTACAGGGGGTAGCATATAGTAAAACGAAAAATGCGAGATATACAACGCCTCGCGTAGTTTATGGATAAACTTTTTGCTACGCTCGCTGGCCCTTCGGGCTACAGCATCAGGCATTTTCCAAAAATTATCGTTAAAAACTGCTTGAACCGACATAAAAGAACATTCAAACTTGTCAAAATGGTCTGAAATGGTCTATTTAAGGCATTTTGGCGCGAAATACTTCACGAAAACATGTAAAAACACGCCACAATTGTTTGTATAATAACTGTCTCATCATTCCAAGTCGTTTGGTCCCAAGAACGGTCATACTGGTGCAATTCGGTGAATTACGATATTTGGGCGCTAAATACATGACAAAAACGTGTGAAAACACGTAAAATTGTTTACACAATTATTGCGACATCATTTCGAGTCAATTGGTACCGAAATCAACCATATTGGTGAAATTTAGTGAATATTCGGTGAAATACGGCGTTTTGGCGCTCAAATACACTTTAAAACACGTCAAAACACGTTACAATTGCTTATATAATTGTTACCGCATCATTTCAAGCCGATTGGTACCAAATATGGCCATATTGGTGATATTTAGTTAATATTCGGTGAAATACGGCGTTTTGGCGCTCAAATACACTTTAAAACACGTCAAAACACGTTAAAATTACTTCTATAATTGTTTCCTCTTCATTCCGAGTCGAATGACATCAAAATCGGTATTAATGGTGATATTTGGCGAATATTTGGTGAAATACGGCGTTTGGGCGCGAAAATACACTTTAAAACACGTCAAAACCCGCTAAAATTGCTTTAATAATTCTTGCCGCATCATTTCCAGCCGATTGGTACCAAATATGGCCATATTGGTGATATTTGATGAATATTCGGTGAAATGCGGCGTTTGGGCTATCAAATACACTTTAAAACACGTCAAAACACGTTAAAATTGCTTTAATAATTCTTGCCGCATCATTTCGAGTCGATAGGTACCAAATTCGGCCACATTTGAGCGAAGTAACACAAAATGACCATTTTTCAACATTATTAGGGATAAAAACACGTTAAAACATGTTAAAATATGTTTATAATGCGTTATTATTTCTTGCCGCATCATTTCGAGCCGATTGGTACCAAATATGGTAATATTTGAGTAAAATAACACAAAATGAGCATTTTCCCGCATTTTTAGCAATAAAAACACGTTTTAACATGTTAAAATATTTTTATTATACGTTATTATTGCTTGCCTCATTATTTCAAGCCGATTGGTATCAAATTTGGCCATATTTGGGCGCTTTTGCTTATTTGGTACCTGGAAAGTGGTCCCGAACGGAATTTGAGGATTACTGTAACGAAATTAGATTACGGTAATAGTCGGAATGAATTCTGCGTGGTCGATATAGTGGGTATGGCTCAAAGTCCGAAGTTGAACGGTCAAAATTGAGAAATCCTATACGAATCGCAAACTGAGTGTTGCGGATACCGGACAGACGGACAGACGGACGGACAGACAGACCTTATGAAATGTAAGTAATAAGCAACAGGGAGTAAGCTAAATCCCCCAAGATTAATCGTCGTGACGATAACAACACTAATCGAAAGAGATATATAACGGAATCGCGATTTGCCTGTGTGGTTGAACTTGTTTTGTCATGTTAACACTGCACACAGTGCTTACTCATCTCCCGTCGCTCTCTTTTATCGCGAAGAAAACAGGAGAGGAATTCGAGATACTATCCGTCTCACAAAATTGTAGACACAAACTCACATTAAAATGATTCGATTGAATCGTAATCTATTCGGTACGATTACACTACACGGCATTCTTCGTCTCCTGTGTCTGTGAACTTATAATGCATATCACCTTGTTTTAATTGACACGCCCAATCCCATTTTTTCATTTCCACGTTCCTCGGACTATTCCTTAGTAGGAAATCTTTTCATTTTTATACCTCGTATTAGCAAACCAACAGTCATCACAATTCACGACTTGAAACAAAAATAAGCATAGCGCGTTGATCAACAACATCCAGTTCACCATCACATCCTTCTATCCGCTTTCCAAGGCAGAAGACTAGGTTCTAATTGAGCGCAATGAAAATGGCCTTTTCCTCTCCCAATCCATCGAATCCAGTTACTGAAGAACACTTGCGCCTCACAAACTTGAAGAAATGTTATTCGGCATCGGGAAAGGTATCGCTTTCGTCAGAGGAGCATTACGAAGAAAGAAGTTCTGAAACGAACAATATTATAATTAAATTGGTATATTTGGCCCTCGTCAATTTCTCATAGTTGGTGGTTCAAAAGAGAGCCGTGTCAATCGCTTTATTTCCACATTTGCAAAGGAGTCAAAGTGTTCATTTGAAAACGGGTTGCCTTGTCGTTTGTCGCGTAAGGTAGATAAGGATAGAGTAGGCAACAAAGGCCTTCGAATTTGATTTCCTTGGAACAGCCATAAGATAGAGTACCTTGATAACACGCCGATAAGCAGAGGATGTTGAAATAAGGACGATGCTATGCAGAAGTGAATGCAGTGCCATCATTTGCATTGAGAACATTACAAATCCTGATATGCATTGTTTCTTATGAAATGTTTCTCTATCTCACTTTGATCCAAGGTCAATTCAAAGACCCCACATATCCCGATAATGGCGAAAGGAAAAATTAAAGCTACGGCTGGCATGCAGGCCTGAAATAGCGATGTATAGAAAATGGTCCAAGTGTTCAGAAGACCTGCATAATCAGTTGTACCGCCGTTCGTTTTTGACAGCGAGCGTTTTTCGATGAAAAGGATACGCAATGAGACAGGACGTTGAAGATATTCCAGCTCAACTGAAGTTCGAAAGATTACTGAAAAAGAAAATTGCTGACAGCAGTCAGAAAGGTGAAGCAAACGACGAGATCAATGGCGAGCAGAATGAGAATCGTGCTGATAGACTGAGCATACATCTTTTTTGTGTTGCTTTTCCATCCTTACTTCTGGTGCGACACACGCGATGCGAGCTTTAAGATCATCGGGAAAGTCGTCGTAATTCTGTAAATACCGCCACTCTCCTCGTTGCCTCCACTCCCCTCGACTTCACTCACCATGTGAATAATCGTCCGAAGTGTTTCAGATTCTGAGTTGGTGGTCTGAAATAAGATTCAATGACTTGACAGCCGGGAACTTTCCAGCTCACCGAAACCAGAATCGCCATAATCATTTTGAAGGCGAATATAATGAGGAAGCATGCTGTAAGTGCCGAACGACTGAGCTTGAATCGCGACCACGGCATCATGGCGGACGAGAGAGAATATCAATAAGACTTCAGTGGAATGGGAAATATACCTGTCCCGAATGAAACACGATGAGATAGATCGAAAGGGCGTTCAAAACTATGGTCACGACTAGTGTACGGAAAATGAGTCTGAGTATACGAGTCTAAATGAGTAAAAGACTCACTTGACTGACTATTTGAATACTCTTTGAGTCTGAGTAACTCGGTCAGAATGAGAAATACTCAATGAGTAATACTCATTGAGTATTACTCAGTGAGTATCCGTGAGTATTTTACTCTTTTCGTCTCGAATGACTCAATGAGTCTGAGTATTCTCGGTGTCCGTTATACCGCTTTCTCGATATCTCCTATCATCACTCCAGTCAGTCCGTCTCATTTCAGTCATTTTGCATCGAATTTGCTATTCCCGAGTTTCATTAAACTCACTGAGTATACTCATTGAGTATTTTTTACTCAGTGAGTATTCAGACAAAAGACTCATACTCATATGAGTATCGCGACGATGACCAGACGAATACTCATTGAGTAAAAAATACTCATTCTCCGTACACTAGTCACGACCAAGATGAGGTGGTGGCTGGTCCGAAAAGAGCTGAGGAGCGTCAGGTCGAACTGCATCACGGGACTTGTTATGACTGAGAACTCTCACGTGGGATTAACGGATATGCGCCTCCGTTTTGTATTCATACTCAGAAATATCAAAGCATGGGAGCTCCTGAGCAACAGTTTTATTCCCATCAGACGTGATCAATTCCTACACACAATGTGTGTGGCAAATCAAATACACCATGCTCAGAAACAAACGTTCTTCGCTTTCTTCGGTGATGTGCTTTATCTTTTGTACGTGTCTCGTCGGCGAAAAGGGTTCTTGCAAACTTGCTGCTTTTTTTCAGAAGTGCTAAAACTTTTGTGGCACGGGCACGGATATAATGCATCCTAGAACACGGAGCATCATCGCATTCTAATGTTGGCAACGCTCAATGCTGCCTTAGATGTCACTTGGTTTGGTGTTGCTCGACTGATACGCAGGAGATTCCTCACAAAGCCCCTATAAAGCAACTGCTTGGATCGTAAACTTTGCGTACCGTCGATAAGGTTGGATGAAGAAAATTGTGATTATAGGATTCAGAGCGGGAACTATGCTGAAAGACTGCAAATGTTCATTCAAGCGATATATTTGAGTAGTCTAACCCAGAAAATCAGAAATTCCATGACTTCCAAATGAGCAATGTTGAATAGCATGAGAAGAAATATGCTAGTGCCGAAAAGATGAAACACCGGGAGTCCAGCATGGATCGTAAGGACCTTGAAGTAAAACCGTTTTGACACGTTAATTATCAAGACGAGTTTCTTTGTTTTGTTAACTTGCGACTATTCCGACCCTTTGGAACGTATTGAATTGCAGATCCGATTGTTGCAGACTGAAATATATTTTGGAAAGAGTACTTGAATGAATTTGATATGAACCGCGCGCGTAGCAGCACTCATATCATTCGATCGCTCTGCCATGCTAGCCATGGTCTGAATTGTTCATGTACGCTGCTAATTAGAATTCGACATTCTCACCATGTTTCGAAGAATGAAAGAAATAGTGCAGTATAGCGTCGCACCACACGAGCAGTAAACAACGGATATTGCAAGAAGCGGTTCGGTCATTGAAATGTGTCCTGATTACGCTCGAGATGTAATCGAAGCAAATATCGCATAGCAAACCGACCAAAGCAAAGTCGGAAGTGCTTTCAAAATACGATAGGAAACGCTCCAAAAAGAATGATCGGACTTTCCCTTCTTCAACTGGAGCAAATAACAAAGTGGTCTCAAAGAATAAGATTTTTTTCAGGAAAGATAATAGTTCGAACCATTTGTATGGTATGAGGAATAGTTGTGAGCAGTATAGCCGCGATCACTTTTGTCATGCTCACGGAACCACTTGTTGCTTTGTATCTAAGAAATAATAAAATAAAAATAATAAAATGTCATACCTGTACCACATCGAAAGCGTGATGAGTGAATTGTTGGTTGCAAGCGTAAACAAAATGCCGCAGAATCCGGCATAACACGCCCAGGCTCCCATGTACTTGCAAGGGCCATAAAATATGTGAAGAATCATAGGAGGAGATGGTATCTGTCTAGAAAGAGACTTATGAAAGTAATCGCATCAAAACAACCGTTGCCGCAAGCAAAGGTCAATGCTGGAGGCAAGACAGTCCACAAGTGCACTGCCGAACAGCAAAATGGAATAGGTTGCAAACGATCTGCAAAGTGCTGGGGTATTGCCAAGAACCCATGATGTGAAGGCTGATTGTGAATCTGCCCGAGAATTGTAGGTGGTTTCATGACTTCTGTGTAAAAAATCGACTCTAGAGTCTTCAGGTCGCCAGAACCCGCAGGGACTGCTTTGCAACCCCGCGGGTTCTCTGCACAATAGACAAAGCTGATCGGATTCCATTCACTTGGGTGTTTTTGTGCTGATCAAAAAGAGCAGAAGAGAGTTGGCGAACAATCCCGAAATTCCGGTGGCAGAATGCAGATAAGCAAAGAGTCGCTCGATGTCCATTGTAGCCTGGGATGGACTGACTTGTTCACAAGATCTGTTTTTCGAGCAAAATTACATGTTCTCGACAAAATCACATACACTTAATGATTTTCTTCGGAAGATTACAGGGAAAACAATGAGGACTGGACGGAAAACAACGTCGCGTAAACTTTGGCTGCGAACACCCGTCGGCGTTCAACCCACACGAACAAGACTACTGACGTGGGCAGGGTTGGGAGAATTGGACGTGCTCTTTTATTGTTAGATGGGAAAGTCGAAGCAATCTAACTATTGTCGGCGGAATAAACGTTCTGGAGAATTCGCTTCTCACCACTGTTCTCTCGTTGTCTGGCAGACAGAGAAACGAGAGAACAGTGGAGAGAGATCGAAGGGCGATGTGCGTATTGTCCGGAACGTTTATTTCGCCGACAATATCTCGTTCGAGTAGAGTTTTCGAGTGATCGTGGATGTGAAAACAGGACCAGCCTCCGCCCCTCAACAACAGTGATCATTGACAAGGGTAACATTATAATCGGTAGTTGTTTTTGATTTGGTTATGGAGAGCTACACGGCGTCAAGCCTCAAAACAGGAATATTACCTAATGTTCTCTCAGAACGACACCATGAGGAGCGTGATCTGTCCTCGGAATGCAACTTTAATTGCTTAAACTCGCTGATGTGAACCACAAAACAATTTTCACGGGCAGAGACCACATATCATATTCACAAAATGACTTATAATTTTCTCGAATGACTTATACTTTTCTTCAGAAAATCACAGGGAAAACAATGAGGACAGGATGGAAAACAACGTCGCGTAAATTTGGGTTGCGAACACCCGTCGTCGTTCATCCCACGCAAAACCCGATTGCTGAAGTGGGCAGGGTGGGATATGTGGACATGCTCTCATTACAATTAGATGGAAACGGTATCGGTAGCCGAAACAATTCAAACTATCTCATTCGAATGCAGTTGCGCAAGCAACTCGCCCCAGCCGCAGTTCTGGCGGGGTAAATCTCGCAGTTGTTGTAAAACACCTTGCGATAAATATGATGATGATGATGATGATGGAATGAGATAGTTTCGTGACCAGTCAACGTGGATGTAACTGAAACAGGAATAGCCTTTGCCCCACTAGGTTGCTTTTTTATTCGGTTCGGGGGGCGCTACACTACGCCAAACCTAAAAACAAGAATAATACCTTATGTCTCTCCGAACGACACCATCGAAGAAACGCCATCCTATGACCGTCGTACAGGAAGCGGAACTTTTGTCTCCGGAAGGCAACTTTAATTGCTTCGACCGCTGATGTGAACCACAAAACAAGTTTCATCTGGCAGAGACCAGAAATCATACTCATAAATCGAATGACTTGCATTAGACAGTCACGACAAATAATAACCCATGCGACTGATTTCTTCGAATAATTGTTCATACCGCCTTGCGGGCGCACCTGCTATTATCGGCCAAACAAACGCGTCTAAATTCGCGTTCCGTCCGTCCTCTTCCCTCTCCATTGAAAAAGGATTCTCTCGTCGTCTGACTACTGGAGATCATATCGCGCCTAGGTGCGAAGTGAAGACGAGTTTGGTTCGCCGATACTACAGCATAGCAGCATCGACCACAATGCATTCCACCCAAATGCATCTCGACGAGGAGCTCCTCAGCTCTTTCCGGACCTGCCACCACGTTCTTGTTGCTGTATCCGTCGCCGTGAGCACCCTCGCTATCTACCTTATCGTGGCGCATTCGGGAAAAGCTGCGGGTCTCTATCGATTCTGCCTGCTGGCCGTTCAAATTACGATTCTGGCCTCGGATGTATTCTTGAGTATTCTCGCCTCGCCGGTGCCTCTCCTGCCAAAGCCGTGCTATTTCTTCGAAGGACCACTCGGGACCTCTTCTACGTCCGCGCATATTTGCCTGGTTGGTCCATTGTTTCGCAGGCGGAAAAATAGGGTTGAAAAAACAGGTGAAAAAAGGTTTCGGTTAATCGTATGAAAATCCAGAGGGATAACTGTATTGCAATCGCGGTCCACCAATCCTTCTTCCAGGTCATGAGCATTGTGCTCATTTCGTCCTTTATACCAGCAGGTGTTGCCTGCTTTCTACATCGGCATCAGGTAAATATTCTCTTCCGTGGATAGACTGGTCCACAGGCTGCCATGGTGCCTGCGTCGCGATTCAAGCTGAGCCGCTCCTCACTGGCAATAGTCATGCTCTCACAATGCATCGTCGATCCAATGCTAATCGTCATACTTTGTGTAAGCAGAATCTTCGAGTTTTTAGGAAAAACCGCAAAGGTGCCAATGTTGAGCGAACAGAGTTGCACTTAATTTAGCGCCACGCAAACCGCTACGCAAAAATGTACTCAATTTAGCGCCACGCAAACCGCTACGCAAAAATGCACTCAATTTAGCGCTACGCAAACTGTAGACCGAACCAGTGCTAGGGAGAAATCTGAGAAATATTTGCACCCGATTGTACATTACAGATTAGCAACGCGGATGGCGAAACCGTCCAAGCGATCATCAGTGAAGTAAGGGAGTTTTGCCTTTACTCTCTCGTTTAGCATTGCAGAATTTCGGCGAATTTCCGAACGAAATCAAACTCCGCATTACGTGCGTCTCTAGAAAGGCAGGGTCATGATTAAGTAGCGTTAAAATGACTTTGAGAAGTTTGCCAATATGATTAGCATTCTTTTTATCGTCGATGTCGTGATTTCCCTCGGGTTCCTCGTTACAGTGAGAAGGATTCTTGCCATGGGCCCAGGCAAGCGTGCAATTTAGTTGACCAGCCATATCTTCTACGTTCTATCGCATTCAATCACCATGTCATTGGCAAGCGCACAGTATCAGCGACAAATGACTCTCCAACTGATATTTCAGGTTAATTCTTTAACTCCAAAACCTAAACAAGAATATCAACTACTTTTCTTGAATTGACCATAGATTGGATATTATTCGCAACATTCCAGGCATGCATTCCAGCTATGGCGCTATTGTCCCCCATGGCTGTTATTGCAAGCGCAATGGCATTGGACGTGAAATACGACCAAGGTTAAAATCGGGAAAATATTTTAATCAATGAAAGCTCTTCAAGCGTTCATCATGTTCACCGTACAAATGTTGGCAGCGCATTCTCTGCTATTTAGCATTGTTCTGATTGCGGCATCTCCAACGTATCGAAGTATTGTTATGGTCAGTTTTTCGCACCATATTTGGATTGCCCTGACAGTAAACCCATGAAACCTTGCAGAGTATTCTGTTCTGCAGCAACAAAACTGGGACAAACAACACTCAAGCGTTTTGTCAGCAAGGATTTCGAAGATGTATTGACTTTAGAGGCCCTTAGGAATACTAGAGAGAAGGTTGTCGCGGATGAGTATAATTTCGAGTATTTTTATTTTGTTTTGCGAATAAGTTTGCAGTACCCCTGCAATTTGTGAGATTTTGGAGCCCTCTTTTAGCTCGCGAATAGAGGCAAAATAACAATGCGATGTTTGTCCAGTTCGTATTCGACGTAATATGTCAATTTGAAAAGCAACATGGTATCAAGAATTGAGGCTCGTGTTTTCGGTGTGTGACGCATGTTTTGCATAGATTGCATGCCACGCTGGGTTGTGATTTGACCGTGTGTATGCATGAAGGGAAATGATTCGGCTGGATTCTCGCATTACTGTATTTATGAAGGTTGCCTGCCACGCTTGAGTGTTGATTTTACCGCGAACATGCATGAAAGGAGAGGGATCACTGGATTCTCGCATTGACACTCTCAGTTATCATGCCTCTCGCCCTGTCGCGTCATATTCACGAGGTACGAAACCATTTTGCTTCGATGCTATCCTTTTGATACAGAATATATCTGGTTTACTGGCGTGCGTTTCGCTAATAGGCAACGTTTCGCTATTGATAATAATCATGACGACGAAGAACGCGGCACTCGCGCGATACTCCATTCTTCTCGCCTCTTTTTCCCTTTTAGATATCCTCATTTCAACTACGCATTTTGTTACTCTTCCGGTAAGCGTGTTCAATGTTTCGATATCCTCAGATTCGGGCTGTTGATTTCAGATTGTACTCCTACTGGATGAGGGCGTGTTCTTCTGCGGTTTTCGAATGCTCGATTACGATAGTACGGTCGGAATGATTGCAGTTTTCCTATTCGTTAACGCCTACTACGAAACTTTTGTCCTCCTTTTCTTTCACTTCGTCTACAGATACAACGCCATTTGCAAGTGCTCTTTTTAAATTTTTAACACGAGCTCTCTGAGAAAATTCATCAACCCTTGCACAACCTCCTAACAAAAGTCATGCCCCCCGAACCTGTGGTATATTTTCTAACATAGGTGGGTCTAAAAAATTTTTTGGGCCGCTCAGCCGGAAGCTACCTGCTCGCGTTGGGCAGATACACTGATTTAGGTGATTTCATCATCGGAAAAAAACGACTCTTCTTCTCGATTTTTTCAAAATTAGTCGCCTCTCCTCTGAAATATGTGAACACTAAGGACTTATAGTACGAAAAATTCTCTACAAAACCCGCACCTGAAGTCCGTGAAAAGCCGAAGGTTTGCTGAGCTACGATTAAAACAATATTTTCGATTGTTGTAAAACGGCGGTTTTTCGAGCGTAGCTCGAACAGATGCCTATGGAATGCGTGTTTTGAATTTTTTTTCTGATTCTACATCAAAAATGCTACAAAAGCCGCCGGTTCGGAAAAAATTTTAAAGCTGGGGAAATCATGAAAAAAACGGACGAACACTGAAAATCGCGTGATTTTGTGCGAGTTGATCATTTTGATGCATTTTTATCCCCCCAGTGTGGTTTTCTGGTACCGGAAAATTTATGTGGAAAATTCTTGCCTTGAAACACTTCAACACTTGAAATCGCGATTTTCAGCCACTTTTTTCCTCGACGATTTGGACCATGATGGTCCAAAATCAGTGAAAAACTTTTTTGCTTGAAATTGATCAAAAAGGTCTCAAAACATCATTTTATGGTCATTTGAGCAGTTTTTAGTCGGTTTAACCATGGTTATTTTTTCGGATTTGAGACCATGATACCCGTATCATGGTTCAAATAGTCGAGGAAACAATCAGCTGAAACCCGGGATTTCAAGTGTGGAAGTGAAAGAGCGTTTCAAGGCAGGAATTTTCCACATGTAATTTCCGGTGCCAGAAAACCACACTGGGGGATAATAATGCATCAATATGAAATAATCTGACAAAATCCAGAGATTTCAGTGTTTGTTCAAAACACGCATACCATATGAGTCCGTCCGCGTAAGGATCGAGCAGATTTGAAATGCTCAAAAACGTCTTTAGAAATCATTTTATACTGATGGCGACACTTTTTTTAGCCCATTCCGCTCAAGTTCATTTACCGAGTTTGAACCATGATACGGGTATCATGGGTCCAAAGGATCTGTCCCAGGTGCTACTGATGACCCCATACTTTTAGTAGTGGAATTTGTTGGGGAGGTCAAAAAAATAATTAGCCCACTTTGGACCCCTGACTAGGTGGCATTGGTGGCCAGCTAGAAGTGAAAATAGAT
>JACMIG010003526.1:0-11516 GCA_014805385.1 Levipalatum texanum | reverse complement strand
GAAAATTATCCAATTCCGTTATATCGCCCCTGGCAGATAGTGTCGAATGAACGTTCTCTCGTAAATGGGTGATCTTTGGTGTCGCCGTTTTCCATTTCGTGTCTTCCATCAACGTCAGGCGCTCCCCCCCCCCCCTCAAAAGTGGTCGGAGACCAGAGGAAGGAAAGAAGCAGTCCCGTTCTTGTACTCCCCTCTTCCTCCCAATTCCCGGACGTCGAGGCCTATTCACTATTAGTTAGGCGCTGTCGTGCCATGCATTCCGAATAAGGCCCCCCCCCCGACTATCTTCTGAACCCGCCCCTGTTTCTAATGCCCGAAATGTCAGTGGATCGAAAGGGAGGGCCTCTTTCGACCAACGAAATTTCCGTGCAAGATGTTCCCGCGCTAGCAAAAAGCAATCTCGGGGGGCAAAATTGAGTTGGTCCCCCGCGCCTCGTCGCCTTTTTTCTTCGATGCAAAGACCGCCTGACCTTCGGCTCTCAACGGAATCTCATTAATCCAAAGAAGGCACCTAAAAGCCTTTCCATAATGCTCTTGTTATGTGGTATTATTGGGGGGTAGGGCATTACGGTCGGTGGCATCTGGGGCGGAAGCCTGTTTCCAGTAGAGGAGGTCCTCGGGTGCTTATCCTCGTCGCCACTTTCTTTCGCTCTTCTAGCACAGGGGGCCGAGACGCCCCATTCTCCCGCCCGTTCCTCCTCCTCCTCTCCCTTCTTCTCGTTGTTCCGTGTTCATCGCGGGAGGGTTCTCCTTCGACATGGTCCGACGCCGACGATGGTTCTCTCTCTGCTGTCCTGTCAGTTGGAATACCGTAACCCCCGAAGTCGTATTCTAGATGACCCTCGACCTCTACTCTGCGATTGGCATTATTTAATTAGTTTGATGACGTAGATAAGGGTCCATAGTTCTTGGCCTTTTGGGCTTACTTTCTGTTTATGCTGCTGGCACAATTTGCACGCAAACGTAAGCAGCCGAAGTTTGTTTCCGGGGGACGGACCAAAAACAGGATAAATACTAGGTTCGTCTAAATAATGGCCGTTGGTTGCAGACCTTCTACATCCGGAAGGGCATGCGAAGGGACATGCCGGATGCAACGATGACGATGTCGAGCGGAGGTGGAGGAGGGATGGTGGCAGCGGCGGCGCCCCCGCCACCCGCACCCACTGCACCCGAAGTATCCAGGTATGCATCCCTGGTTGAAGAGGCTACGGTCGTATGGCAGTTCCAAGGGCACCTATCTTCATGGATGCTCTGGATGTAGTAGATAAAAGGGTGCTAAGATGACCCTAGAAACTGCCATTCACTTACCACTATCCTGCCGCCCTTTAGATTGCACTGACTACGATTGTGTTAGGGCATCAAAATAGGCAACTAACATAGAATAGCATTTTAGTTTGAGACAGTCGATGATGGTGCCTCAGACGACCTTTGGAACTGCCATGCTGTTTTATTTATGCACTTTCCGCACGTACCGCAGTCCATTAGTGCAACACATGTGCTGCCCCTTTCACTCCCCTCCATTCACAAAACATAACTGCCCCCACACATTCTCTCCCCCTCGACTTCCTCCAGGGAATGAAAAGAAAGACGAACGACGAGTGGTGTTGAAAGCAACGGACCCTTCCCGAGAATAAGGCTCCCCCCGACGGGCCTTGATTCATGCCTGCTTTTGATGCTCCGTAGAATGAAGTGCCCGGATTTACGAATTCTGCTTTCCCCCCAGCATGTGTTCTCAGAAGTGTTCGTCCGGAGAAAAAGAATGAGGAGCAATAATTGCCCGTCGCTTCCTCGTTCCGCTCAATTTCACTGTAATACTGCGAGAAGGAGCGAACACGTTCGTGTCCAGCTCTGCTTCGTTCCACCCGACCACCATTGCATGTCATTTGGAATAGCAAGCACTTCTGAAAGCACTTCTGTCACGAAGTATGATCTCAGACTCCATGTTCTCCAGAGATAGAGTCCGAAATTGGATATTATGGCGTGCACTGAGGCTTTTAGTTTCATGGGGCAAAATACTCCTCCGAGAAAGAAAACAAAGCTTCTTAAGATTCGACCAGTACGGAAACCAGCTGCCGGAGGAGCGCTCTAGAACTCGAGGAGGTGTCTTCAACAACGGCTACGACGACATCAACTTCGACTACATCACCAAGACGGGCGAGACGTTGAATAACCGGTATGAACTACGAGAGATCACAAGGATGAATCATCACTCTTCAGATACACGGTCGTTTCACCCATCGGCAAGGGCTCCTTCGGACAGGTGATCAAGGCCTACGACGGCGTCACCAAGGAACACGTCGCCGTCAAGATCATCAAGAACAAGAAGAGCTTTTATGATCAGGCCCAGATCGAGATCAAACTCCTGATGATGATGAACGAAGTGGACGCCGAGGGCAAGTACAACGTTGGTGAGTTGTCAGCTTGATACTCTCAACTTACCGTAATCTCCGAGATATGTTTTGTAGTACGATATCGGTGAGTAGCTAATATTTTCGTCTTACAGTAATCTGAGATGTCCAAAAACATGTAATTTTCAGTGCAACTCAAGTCGCACTTCACGCACCGGAGCCATCTATGCCTCGTCTTCGAGCTCCTCTCGTACAATCTCTACGATCTCCTGAGGAACACCAATTTCCACGGAGTTTCTCTCAACTTGACGAGGAAGTTCGGACAGCAGGTAAAGATAATATACACCAAATCCCTGTTCAACTTGATTTCCAGTTGGTCAAGACGCTTCTTTTCCTCTCCTCCCCGCAGCTGTCGATTATCCACTGCGACCTAAAGCCGGAGAACGTGCTGCTGTGCAATGCCAAGAGGTACTGCAACCTCATTTCACTAATCAATAACCACGGATGTTTAAGGTCCACAATCAAGATCATCGACTTCGGGTCGTCCTGTCAGATCGGCCATCGGATCTATCAGTACATCCAGTCTCGTTTCTATCGATCGCCCGAAATCCTGCTCGGCATCGCTTACGATACCAAGATTGACATGTGGTCGCTTGGTTCGTAAATTCTTTTCATTTTTTCATTGTTTAAACCAATTTATTTTAAGTTGGTTTAATTTCATTTATTCAGGCTGTATCCTAGTGGAGATGCACACGGGCGAGCCTCTCTTTGCGGGCTCTTCGGAGTACGATCAGATGATGAAGATCGTCGAAGTACTCGGGATGCCCCCGGCGGATCTCCTCAACACCGCCCCCAAGACGAGGAAGTACTTCGAGAAGAAGGATGGTCAGCATATTCCCTCTCCTTCCTCCTTCATTTCGACCCTTTCCAGACGGCTCCTACGTCTGCCGGCGGAGCGCCGAAAACTACAACACCATCTATCGCCCGCCCGCGACCAGGTATTGATTTATTATCTGACGATAAACGTGTGTGGCCTCAGGACACTGGCGGAAGTACTCGGAGCCAACACGGGTGGTCCCCACGGCCGTCGTATCGGCGACCCCGCCCACTCGGTGGAGGAGTACAGCAAGTTCAGGGTACGTTGACGACGTGATCGGTCTTTAACATTATCTCACTATTTCTTTCAGGATCTCATCAAGCGGATGCTGTGGTACGATCCGAAGGGCCGCATCACGCCCCACTACGCCATTCGCCACCCCTTCCTGCGCAAGTCCAAGGAGGAGGTTGGCCACAATCCACTTACCGTAACCGGATAGAATTGAACCGAGTGAACCCTGTCCTCCTGATCTTGGTTTCTTCTGCATGAACCCCCTTCCCTTCTAATCTATTTCCCTTGTTTAACAGGAGGAGGCCGCGGCGAAGGAGCAGGAGGAGGCCATGAAGCGACGGCTGAGCAGGCAGGAAGTACGCAGAGTGCTTGGGGGGGCATTATTTTTCTTTCTTTGTTGACTCCCTCCCAGAGCCCGGAAATAATAATAATTAAACTAATCCAACTCCTCCTTTTTTTGGACTTGTGTTTTACTGAGCCTCAACAATAATTATAACGGCAGTGCAGTTTCAGGGTCCTCTTAGGACTGGGTAGAGGAGAGTGGATAAATGTTGAGTGTGCATTTCCAGGCGTCGTTCCCGAAGGCGCACGAGCATCACTTCCAGTCGACGAACAATTTGGATTCTTCCTACTCTCCTAATGCCGTGTCCTCGTCCACTAATCCGCTGCACCAGAGTGAACTGGTATCGTCATTATTAATTTTAGAACTGGTATCGTCATTATTAATTTTAGAGATATTTTAATTACTCACATTTTGTCGTTTTTCATTTAGAAATAAAAATCACTTGAGTTTATGTCGTTTTTCAAGTAAAACCCCAATAAAAATGACTTGCAGTCCCTGGCAACGGAGGCGCTGACGGACCAGTTCAGCCAGTGGGCCACCACCCGAGATGCTGGTGAACCAGGCCCTTCTGGAGTCCAGCAGGCCAACCATCTTACGCCATCCTCCCAGGTACCTCTCTTATCCCCTCATTATCCTTTAATGAATGCCTATAGATGAAGACGCCCTCTCGTCCGCGGGCTGGTACCAATGAGGACAGCTCTTCGAAGCCATCGGGCTCCAAGTACTCGGACTTCTACTCGTCCTCGTTCGACTCCGCGGGCAGGGAGTCTCCGAATTCTTCCGTCAACCTGAACAAGACCCGAGCGAGGAGGAGGGACGGGGCAGAGTCTCCGACCAGCCACGAAGTCCGCCGAGGGCTGGGCACCTACCGGGAGCCGAACAAGGACGAAGGCCTCTTCGTTCGGCCTCTCCCGCCGACGCAGTCGAACAAGGGCTACGAGCCCCTGGCGCCTCCTCCAGCAAGCGACAAGAAGAGCCCGCGAGTTCCATCGCCCATCAGGAGGCCGCAGCCCATGGGATCTTCTGGCTTCAACAGCGGAGGGGGAGAAGGACTCATGTCACTGGGACGGAACAACGACATCTGGTCCAACAACACGCGGAAGGCATCCGATATGGCACCGGCTGGCATTGTTGGGAGGTACGGTGTCCCTTTACACACATTGAACATGGTTATTATGATAGTTCCAATTACATCCGATTGTCAGACTTAGCACTTGTTAGGTGCGAATCTCTATGGACCCAATCAGACAGTAAAATAGCCTCTTATGAGGAACGCTCTAGTAGACACAAATAAACCAGGATACATTTCAGGTCCTGGAACGATCAGACGACCCTGCCGTCCTCTGGCTTCGGTGCGGCTCCCTTCACCGCCCCCACCCAGCCAGGCCTCATGCTCCATCCGCGACTATAGACCACTTCCACTATCCCTAGGACCCTATCCCAATTGGCCCACACGGTACTTACCCCCACGACGCCCGCGTGTCATACCTCTCACACTGTGATAGTCTTCATCATCGGCATCCAACCCTCAGCCCTACTCTGTCTCTCCCAGCCCCTCTACGGATCCCCTCCAATAGGAATCGTTGCCCGAATCACTTCATTCTTTCTCCATTTCCTGAGATTGTCAATAAAATTTCCCCCCCTAGTTAGTCCATATCTCCCCTGTGCCATAAATTATTCGCCCGTAGTTAGGCTGCTTGGCTAGTTCCCTTGACGCAATCAATCATGTACTCACCCCACTTGATTTAACTTTGACAGGACATAAATCTAGTCGGCCCCCGCCAAAACCGCTTCGCTCTTGTAGATACATATTGCACAGCATACCCCCCGCTCAAGACACATCCACTTCCATTGTGAGTTTACGTTGCCGGAATTTTATTGGTTAGATGCAATGCCCAAAAAAATTTCATGTTGCCTCGTTATGTCGGACATATTTGCCTCACTGGATAAAACCTCATTTGGAGAGATGCCTTGTGTATGGGGGTATGAGGGGATATTTGATGTCTTTCCTACATAGGAAATGGCTTCAGGAGGGGGGGGGGGCGCATGGGGAATGAGATGAGAAAAATGAGGCCGGAGAGGCTGTGGGGATGAGGAATGGAATAGGTATATCGCAAATTGACTTTTCGTCGGACGGGCCGGGAAAAGTCGGGGATGAGAGGCGCCACTTCTGCTAATCGCATTGACGGCGTCAAGTGGAATTGGCTGTGCCTGCCTTTTCCCAGCCATTGTTTTCTCGCGCGCGCCCCGAAGGAAACTTGTGGTGGCGTTATTAGGCATCGGTATTATATTATCGAGGGTTGCCAGGCAGGAAGGGGAGTAGGAGGGGGTGGGGGTAGGGGAAGGAGTCGGATCAGGTGGAGGGAAGGAGGACTCACGTCCATAGTAACCACTGCTGTCCACTCCATGGACACCCCCCTCTACTTCCTACTGACCAGTCCCCTAATGGGCAGAGATACCCCCCTCTGGGGGGAGGGCAGCTCGGGTTCCCTGCTCATCTTCCTATTAAAATTCTTCTAGAAATAGATCCGCCTGGACTCAACATCCCATCTGGGAGTCTGGTTCATTGGTAGTTCCTCTGTTGCATTGCTCAACAACTCGTATTTTCTGATCTTCTTCCTCGATGACGAGTGTCTTAATGGGCAGAGATACCCTCTCGGGTTTCCTGCTCATCTTCCTATTTCCGTCCATTACAACTCTTAGAATAGAAGTAGATCCCCATAATCTCCTCCCTGAGAGTCTTATTGGTAGTCCCATGTGTTCCATCATTGTGGTTCATAGGCCTCGATTCTGTGCCTCTGGATGGTCCGTGGCTCAATCTTTCACATTTGCCTGATCGCGCGAGCATTACACCAAGGATTCGTGAAGACTTGTTGCCCCCCAATCCCATCTGCTCGCATTCGAATCAACAGGAGGGAAATGTCAGGAGTGCGCGAGGGGGGCGCGGAGGCATTCTCCTTGGCGACGGCGACGCCGTGAGAGAGCCGCCTCTGATTTCCTCCTTTAGCAGAGTCTGAGTCATGCGACTCCCACCCCACGGGGTACAAATAGGCACCTCGCCTCCCAATAAAAGGCGTCTCGGTATCTGGGAAATTCATTTTCCCGACAGGGCTGAGTCATCTCAAGTTTCTAATAGAAAGCCCTCTTCACCTCTAAAAGCTTTCTAATCAGTTGCATTCCTCAATAGGTTTCTGTCCCACAATGAATGTGTCTGGTCCGCTTTGCTGCTTTCTCAAGTTATCTCAGTTTTTCTATGCTTTTTTTCTTTTTTCAATAGGTTCCGCACTTAATGTCTCTACTTTTACTGTTTCACTGTCTGGTATTAGACGTCGAAACTTGCGACATACCTGCAAACTGCCACTTATCAATGGCTCGCTTCTTTTTCGTGTTTTTGCTCCCTCTCGAATAGCTGACCAGCTGCTATTACGTCAAGGGAACTGTTATGGCCGTTATCTGACGCGAGTTCGAGAAAAACAAGTAGTGAAAATGATACCGGTCCGATAAATATCTGCAGTGTTGTCAAAGCGGTAGATTACGGGGAATTGTTAACCTCTCCTCACACCGTTGATTCTTTCCTTTCGTTAGGTTCCTCGCCAGAGCTTATGGACTTATCCGATTAAGTATAGTAAAAAGTGCTCCCTTTGCTGTCTAGAGTTTCCTTTCGAATGCTTCTATTCATCATTCTTTTTCCGTGAAAGTTGAGGCTGTCTGGTGGTTTGCCCAAGTCCAAATCAAGCCAGGTCGACTATAGTCGTCTCAAAAAGGTCGTCTGTCCTTGCTCGTTAGCCGTGGCTTTCACTCTTTCCCCTATCACATGGATAGGGAGTAATACACACCAGTATCCATGGCTACTCGCCCTATTTCCTGCTGGACGAGGGGCCCGAAATCTCCGCCCCTCCTCCCCGTTATACCGTGTCCAGAGGCCTCAGACATCGAGGTAGACTTTAGATCTCTCGGGGGGTTTGTAATCACTGCTATCGGGTCTCGCTCCCATTCGTTCCGCTTGATTTACTTACCCGATTCGGACATTGCAGCGACGAATATCACCTGTCTAATTGGGTATTCCGGGGGAAGGGGTGGGCGTTGTACACGTAGAGATTTAATTGGAGGATGACTAAGATCTGGGGATCTACCGTAGCCCAGAAGACTGGGTGCTTTGACGTGATCTGTTGCGTGAGCATTCCGCCTGGATATCCGGGGAGATCTGCTCCAGCTGCATAAACAAGGAGGGAAGCGGCAGCCTCTCTCTCGTTGTCATAATTGGACGTCCGGTTCTCGAGCCGGGCATTAGAGCTCTGTCTTCTCCCTATTTCCCTCTGTCCCTCAATAGACATGCCATCCGAGTAGGCCTCATCCATTCAAGGACCCGTCCACCCTCTCCTTTGATGGTATTGGATTGCATGACCTCTGTGCGTGAATACTTGATGTCTTCTCATTGTGCCGGGATCCGCTCTCGTTCCTTCAAGTGCAACATTGCAATACGACCTGGGGGCGCCTTTTTTCAAGAAGTCCACTGCGTTCTCCGGGCAAATAGACTTAGGAGTGGGGGGGAAGCCCGGAGTCCTTAATATCGTCCTATCGTCTCGGAGTCTTCTCTCGGAGGGATGGAGGATGAGATTGTTTCCCTTCCTTTGCCTGCAGAGCCAGAGCGACGGCGGTCTCTCATCCCCACGCCTATTCCGCCGTGTGACCAAATCATAGGAAAGATCAAGGTCATCGCTCTTGATCTTTGTTCCGATGTCCTTGGGGGTATCCAGACTCTTTTTAGGACCTAGTCATGGTCGCTGGATGCGGCAACAAGTGCGTCAAGTACTTCTTCTTCCTGATCAACTTCCTCTTCTTCGTAAGTCGCCCTATACGTCGTCCTTCATGCCACCCTTATCCAGGCCCTCGGCGGAGTCGTGTGCGGTCTTGCTCTCTGGGTGCGCTTCGATAACGACTTCCAGGGCAAGGTCATCAACGTGCTTCAGGTATCCTTTTTGCATGGTTGTTTGCTCGTACACCACTTCGAGTCGAAAACACTATTGGCGCTATAGATAGGTAAGGTTCAACGGGTCCGTTTTGTTCCCTTTTGAGAATACATTTAATTCTCACAGGGTGGCAACGGCAACTCAGGCGGCACCAGCACTCCCATCCAACTCGATACGGTACGCGATCAGTGTGCGATCGAGAATATCCGAAACTCTAGCTCTACATAATCCTGTACGTCATCGCTGCCCTCGGTCTTCTGCTCTTCATCCTCGGCTTCTTCGGCTGCTGTGGATCGTGCTGCGAGAACGTCTGCGCCATTGGACTGGTCAGCTGAAATCAGGAATTATTTTAATTCCCGGATTCCAGTACTTCGTCCTCGTCCTCGCGCTGTTCGTCATTCTGCTCGCAGGTGGAATCTACGTCCTCGTCAAGCGTGACGACGTCAGTTTTCTTACCCTCGACTTTTGGCTGATCCTCGGAGGCACACTTTCGATACCACTAGCAGACTCTTTCACATCCTCATCCGAATCCAGCTTCCCACACGGGAAATCAAAAATATCGCGGGATATGGCTTCCCGGGAGATGGAGAGTCAGGGGATTTTGGTGCAGCGAGCAACTACAATATTTCACGGCGAAAGAGCGTGGGGGAGGCACAGTACAGAGTTAATTTTCTTTCCCCAGCATGAGTCAGGACTAGGACACAGAAATAGTAGGACTCAAAAATGACATGGTCTCAAGATATGAGTCATGAAGAGTCATGTCTGGTCTCGAGAACATGACATGATTTCGAGACTGAAATAGACGCTGACGACGTGTGAATGGGTCTGGCGTCGGCTTGTTACGTCAAGCACAAAAATATTGTTGGCTTTCAAAACTGATCCTAATTTCGCAACTGGCTTCAGAACTTTCATCATTTCCTCAAACCTACCAATTGGCAAAAATAACTTCGGCATCAAGGGGAGAGTTCTCTCTCAGTTGCACAGGAACGCTATATTAGATGTGTTTGGATCGCCGAAAACAGTTATGTTCAGATACGCCAGCAGTTCGTTAACGTCTGGCGCACAGAATTCGTCGACAAGTATTCGACTGTCCCTGAGGCAGTGAGGACGAACATCAACAACATCCAGACTCAGGTATAGGAGACATAGATAGCCCGGTAGAATGTTTTGTTACAGCTCCAATGCTGTGGAGCCACGGGATGCCAGGACTTCGCAGCACCACCACTGAGTTGCAACTGCACTACATTCGGGAACGCGCTCAATACTCGCGTAAGTTCAAATTGTCAAAGGTTTCACGTACAATATATTCCCACGATTTTTTCTGTTATAATTTCTTATCATCGGAGATTGAAAATAGTGTGGTCAATATTGAGATATCTAAATGGTCACTCTACAGAAGGGCTGTGCCTCCTTCATCTACAGCTTCATCGACTCCAACATGACCATCATCATCATCATCGCCGCAGCCATCCTCGTCGTCGAGGTTTTATCATTTTATTTATTTTAAATTAAACGTCATTATTTCCAGCTCATCGCCATGGTCCTCTCCTGCGTGCTCATCCACGCAGTAAAGGAGAAATCGAGTATGAACTTCTGAGCATTCTCGTCCAGGCTCCTTCTTCTTTCTGCATTATCTGTTCCACGCTCATTTTGCACCGCCGCACAGTGTAACGTCCCTTAATTCACCCTCACGTACAGCTTTCGTTTGTCACCCCCACGGTTTCAGACACTATCTGTAGTCATAGAAATCCCTTTTTCAGGAATCCAACCGTGAAGAGGCATGATAGCGAGAACGTAGTCCTTTTCCCAGTCAGACCTATCAATACTCTTTGCCGTACATAACCTCTTTACGATTTCCTCATTAGTCTAGATCAACAATTTTTGGGTAGGCACGCAACTATTCCGCTTAACCTGCAAGCAAATTTCTTAGATCAAACATAACACATCTTCAACTCGGCCGCATTGAATTCCTGGTAGAGCGGAATGCATGCGTACTCAAAAGGTGACAATTTTGCGGACTCCCATGAAATATGACTCAATTCTTCTCGCTTCCAGAGATACTGCTTCATGACAGTATCATTGCCCCGCAATTCCTATGTGTCGATGCATTGAGCTTGATCATTCCGAGAATTAACAGTGTTTTCGCAACTCCCCGGTTTTCCAGCATTATCTCTCGTTTCTTACCAGCCTGTGCCATGGTCCTCCTCTTTCTAATTGTCCTCATCGAACAAATTCAGATCATCACTATGATAAGTTTTCCTTCCTTCTGGTTGTCGTTATTCGTCATATTTTCTTTACAATTTTAACCGATCTGTATCAGACAATGTTCATCCAAACTCCTTGAGAATAAATCGTAAGATTTCACAGACCTTGAATGCTTGAAATAACTGTACAAGATCAATGCGAAACTATTATAAGGGACAGTCTCTGCGTGCATGCAACATACTTGCTTATTTCCGAGTCAGTGCTAAAAATCAATCTCGCAAATCTAGAAGCTGGGCAACCGTGATCAGCTGGCTGATTTCGGTAATGAACTCCAATAAATGAACTCCAATATACTTGGCTCCACGACATTGAACGTTTTTGAGTACGGACGCAACAATTAACACTCTGGTGAGGCCGGATAAATTGTTGAGCAACGCTGGTAGGGGGGGGGGGGGCAAGCGCGTCAAGGTAAGGACAGCCGGGTTTCAACCACATAAGTTTTGGTGATAGAACACAACGTTTGAACGGGACAAATTTTACCC
>JACMIG010003525.1:0-12032 GCA_014805385.1 Levipalatum texanum | reverse complement strand
ATGCGCGATCGAGAATTTTTTTATTTTCACTAAGGTCAGGACCAGCTCGCTACGCTCGCTGGCGAAAATAAAAAAATTCTCGATCGCGCATAGCGCTCACAAAAGGCTCTCTGCTCGCTCCGCTCGCCCGCCCTTCGGGCTACACCAACAGTCATTTTCCATAAATTATCGGAAAAAACTACTTGAAACGCCATAAAGCACATTCAAACATATCAAAATGGTATGATTATTTCTTGCCGTATCATTCCTGCCGATTTACATCACATTCGATCATATAGGTGCTATTCGGTGAAATACGGCGTTTTGGCGCTCAATACACTTCAAAACATGTCAAAACACGTTAAAATTGTTTTCATAATTCTTGCCGCATCATTTCGAGTCGATTGGTACCTTCGGTCAAACTGGTGCAATTCAGTGAATTACGGCTTTTGAGCGCGAAATTATTGATAAAAACATGTCAAAACACGTTAATATTATTTATATAATTCTTTCGACATCATGCCAAGTCGATTGATAGCAAGATCGGTCGAAATCGGAGTTATTGGCGCAATTCGACAACATTGCACGATTTTGACACGTAAAAACACGATAAAACATGTCAAAACACGTTTGCATAATTATTGCCATATCATTTCACGTCGATTGAATCCAAATATGTTCGGTTGGAGATATATCGATATATTCGTCTCGAACGGAATTTCCGGATACGGTAGCGATTACGGGCAGATCGTTTCGGACATAACGGACAGCCACCACGCCTTAGCATTTGTTATAGGGTAGGGATTACGGCATTTTGGCGCGCAAATGCACATTAAAACAGGTAGAAACACGTTAAAATTGTTTCGATAATCATTGACACATCATTTCAAGTCGAATGGCGCCAAAAACGGCATTATTGGTGCAATTCGTCGACATAATGTATTTTGGCGCGCGAATACATCTTAAAACACGTCAAAAACACGTTAAAATAATTTACATAATTCTTGCCACAATATTGCAAGTCGATTGACATCAAAATCGGTGCGATTGTATGAATTCCGGAAATATTTGGTCTCTCAAACGGAATTTTGGGTTACGGTAGAGTGTGACACGAGGACACACGAACCGACAGACGTATGGGTCTTAGCATATGTATAGAGGTGGGGAATGCCCATTCTCTCGTTGCAGGTTTCCCGCCTGGTCTCCTCCTGCTCACCGCTCGTATCTTCCCAATGGCGACTACCTGCCGCCTGACCTCCTAGTTGACTGATCGCCTCTCCCTGATTTCCACACCCCGTTTCTGTTCTGTTTGCATCATCTTTCCTTTCTGTCATGAGTAACAGGCAATTTGCATCCTTTCTATCTTTGTATCTTCCTAAAGGTCTTTTCTCCGTCAACCCCGTCCCATGTCTCCAGTCTCTTGAGGAGTGGACCCCCGGAAATTGTCCCTTTGCTCTTTTCCCGGACATGAGTGCCCCAGTAGTTTCCCCGGATTTTCCTGCCTCTGAGATCCCCATCGAATCACTTTTGATTGAGCTCCTAATTTCCCCCAAGCTACAGCTCTTTCATGTATGTAGAATAACGGTTTACAAAAACACGGAACAAGCACAAACTAGATTCCGATTTCCTGGCGCTTTTATAAATGTGATTTTGGACCATATGGTGCAAATAAATCGGAGCCAGTCCAAGAGGACTCGGAGGGCACGTCTATCGCATTTCCAGAGAGTACTGGAGGGAGGATGCAGTGCGGTATTATAGCTCGTTTCACTTCGCGCTTACATATGTGCGAAAGTCCCTCCAGCAGTCAGAAGATGAGAGAACTCTCTTTTCAATAGAGAGAAAACAGTTCGGCGCGAATTTAGAATTGTTTCGACTGCCAGAGTACCGTCGAGAGCGTGAGGTATTGTCTGTTGGGGGTGATGAAATGACACACTGAATCGCATGTGTACAGTTCAACACATTTGTGTACAACTGTACACTTTTTCAATTTTTTATTTCAACACCGGTTATATTGTGGCGGTCCAGAGGATGTTTCTTTTCGAGACCATAGAGTGAACCTAAGCGCGAAGCTTGAAAAAGATTCATCGTCATATTGAGGGATAATGTTCAAATGGGAGGGATGAGAGAGAAGAAGGACAAGTCTGTTGCCAGGTGACGCTTGCACTAATCCCCCCTTCCTCTCTTCCCAGTGGTCTTGAAAGCGGGCAGACAGCCCAAAACGAACACAAATCTCCTCCGAAGTTCTGGCAAGGAATCCGTATCCAGCTTTTGTCGCAGGCTGTCGCTTGAGCTACCTAACAGTCAGGCCTATTGCCAGGATAGAAAGGCACACCTTTCCCTCCCCTCCCTTCCTTTGCCCGCTGTACTTTTCAGTTTGTTCTTCTGTCGGCTCCTCACATTCATCGCTCATCTTTGCTTCTTTCATATCCTGTGTTATGTTTGGTGCCCGATTTGACGGCCCCCTTACTTTGTTTCCACAAGGGGAGGATGGAGAGAAGGAGAAGAAGGCCTGGCGAGGGTAGAGAAGGGACGGGACGTCTGAGTCTGCCGGTATCCTAATTTCCTACCGCACAAACATATCGTGTGACCTCTCCTGCAGAAGCACAGTGTTTTGACGTTAACTCATGATCGGCAAAATAGTCTACTTCTTCACTCTAATTGAGCTGTTTTCGTTCATCGTTCGTAACTATTATACAACCTATAATTGTCTCCCCGAGCTTTTCTGCAGAGCCACCACACGCTTCTTTATGCTCCTTTCTTTACGTCCGACGAGCGCCATAGTAGCACAAGATTTATGTTGATTAATTTCTCTCCATTCCTTCGGGATACTCAGAAGCCAACTTCATCTCCTCTCATTTTTTCCTTGCGTTCTGATATCGCAGTGATATCACAGTCAATTCATTTGTGCATTTTAGATGGCTCAACGTGGAGGCAAGGAAGAAGAGTTCCCATCCGGCACAGGGAGCGGAAGTGACCACGGGACGCAGCCCCCCGCTACGAGATCTGTCCTGTGGCCGGGCCCGCATCACCCGTGTTTCGATCAGGTTTGGTCACTAATCCTGAACACATCTAACAATAAGCCTAGACATTTAAGATACAGTTTTTTTCCTTAACGTCACAAACAGATTGATAGCGTGATAAATTGAAGTGCCCGGAGCTGATGGTGGTCATTGACGAGTCGACGAACGGGGAGACCCTCCAGTGGGAAAACGGAAACTGGAGGCCGCTTCCCAAGATCCGCGGGGATGAAGAAGCTGCGCCCAACGGCTGTGTTCCGGTACTAAACAATCTTAACAGTATTCAAATTCAGTTGAGTCACTGATCGATATAATATCATTGTATTTTAAGAAAAAGTGCAAAGGAGAAATATGTCATGTGTCAGCATTAGATTTAGTCAATTGCAGCACGCTTACGCCCGAGGTATCGTCTTCAATCCGGAAAGCGGCCTGCAGCTGCAGGAGGTGGCAGTGGGAGAGGAGCGAAGGGCGCGTCCCCTCCCACTCGTCCTCTACCGGCGGGCGGGTCTCTTCTTCATCTGGGGTGCCAGAGGACACTTTACCCTCGTCACCCCGCCATTCAACGACGCCCTTGCACGCGCCGCGGAAATATTCTGCTTCAGAAAAATGTCTCTGATTCTCTTCCCCGCCCTCGTTGTCCCCGTTCCCGCGCAAGTCGAGATGATGGCAGCCAATGTGCAGCTCATCCGCGACTCGGCCAGGCCAGCCTCGGAGGAACTAACCTTCCTTCGGCCCCAGCCTGCCTACGACCTGGTGGCTTCGCTACCACGACTGGAGCAAGAAGAGCTGATTGGAACGAAGCCGGCTCTCCCACCTCCTCTCTCTACTATCCAATGGATCGCTGATCATTAAATCGTACGCTGATTATCCATATTCTATTTTCTTAATGCCTGTTATTTTATGATCTAATCACCATTAGTCAATAAGAGTTTGCATTTCAACGATGACTTTTATGTAAAGTAGTATTCGGTAAATGTCACAAGTATGATATACGGCTACATGAAAGGCGTGTCTGTCTGTCCTGGCGTGCGTAACAACATGTGCATAGCATGGTTACCCTGGAAATCTCATAATGAAGTAATCATAAGGCGGGGGAATTGTCTAGAAGTGCTGTAAAAATGGTCTTTCTCAATCCAATTTTGTATGAGAGAACGGGCCAAAATGTGCGTCTACTATTGATAGCCACCGCTCGTCAGATTCCATTTAGCGACTTCTGAAAACGTAGATCGACGTAATTTTTCAAGCTGATTCTTATGCGCCTAGTCTCGATACGAGTTCCAATGGATGCCCGCGCACCCCCTGTTAGACCCCTCGGCCATCAGCCCGTTCCTCAACTGCAGGCAGGGATGTTCTCAGCGGAAAAATCGTTCCGGAGAATGCACACATCGCTATCTCCAAAATATCGGAGCAGCTGCGGGTTCTGGACGATGGTCGCTTCTTTCGTATCGTCATTTTCGGGGTGAACAGTGGAGAGTGATCGTAAGACGATGAGCGCTTTGTCCGGATCGTTTATTCAATACCTACCGCTCACGATATTACTATGGCAGTCCAAACCCTTCTAAATTCGCTTTCCACCCGAACTATTCTCTCTATTGAAAATAGAGTTCTCCCGTCTTCTGACGAGGGAGGTTCGCGCATTGGCGCGCAGTGAAAATAGCTATAATACTGCACTGCGTCTCGTTTCTCTGCAGCCTCATTCCAGTACTATCTGGAAATGCTGTGCCCTCCGAGTCGTCAGGGAGTGGCACCGATTTATTTGCACCATCTGGCCCAAAATCACATTTATAAAAGCGCCAGGAAATCGGATCTAGTTTGTGCTTATTCCGTGTTTTTGTAAACCGTTATTCTACATACATGAAAGAGCTGTAGCTTGGGAGAAATTAGGAGCTCAATCAAAAGTGATTCGATGGGGATCTCAGAGGCAGGAAAATCCGGGGAAACTACTGGGGCACTCATGTCCGGGAAAAGAGCAAAGGGACAATTTCCGGGGGTCCACTCCTCAAGAGACTGGAGACAGGGGACGGGGTTGACGGAGAAAAGACCTTTAGGAAGATATACAGATAGAAAGGCTGTAAACAAAAAACTCATGAAAGGAAGGATAGATGATACAAACAGAGCAGAAGTGGGGGTGTCGAAATCAGTCAACGAGGAGGTCAGGTGGCATGTAGTCGCCATTGGGAAGATAAGAACGGTGGGGAGGAGGACACCAGGCGGGAAACCTGCAACAAGAGAAGAAGCATAGAGAGCATAACTATATGGATGTTCCCAACTCATCCTTTGCATTGCTTCCTCCCCACTAAAAACGGGATACAGCAGCCGTTTAACTGCTTAGAGATATTGAAGCGTGGAAAAAATGCTCACTTCGATGGCACCTTCGTTGTTGTCGTCCCGTCGCGGTAGTACAGCCAGATCGTGAAGCCTGAACAAGCAATTGAGTACTGATTAGTGAGCACTGGAAATGTTCAGGGCAGAACATTAGGAAGACGTTCTCGTGCCTCATTCCTTCCTATCATCCGATCTTTCACTCACCGAGGTCGAAAAGAGCATCGATGGTCGCCTGATCGTATCGAGGACGAATGAGGATAACCAACGTCTGCAATACCGATTAGAAGGGAAAACATCAACAACATTAAAAATGTGTCTTCGAACACACCTGCATCTCGCACCGCTTTCCCTGGATAGGAGCGATGACCTGCAATACTCAATTTGAGTGAAAACTTGAACGATGAAAGTCTTTTCACACTTCTAAATATGCATGTTTTTCCCGATTAATATATGGAAAGCAGTTCCATTCTTCTTTCTCTCCACTACTGTTGTCTCCCCCAACCATTGCAACTTCGAAAATCTGGCTTGGGTACTTTGTCGCAAAACATCTCAAATCATCCGCGATAGCAGTGAAGAAAGCGAACCTCGATCCTCGTATGGCAGTAGAGAGAGGCGAGATGCGCAGGGAGACCAGGGACGACATTTCCGAGTTCCTTCGGCGGGAGGCGCGTCAGCGTCGTCGTAGTCCCCGTGCACTCGAGCCAGTCCTTCACCTTCGCCCCACCACGGTCTGAAAAATGGAATAGTCCGCACGCTTCGCAATTCAGTGCCGAAATTTCGACAAACATTTCAGAATATCGGAATCATGCAAAATCGTCATGAATATCTTTGTAATCTCATTGTCCTGCCAGGAGAAGGTGAAAAACATATTGTCGATGGAATTAAACATACGGAATGGAAGCTCGCTGCCCTTCCCGGAAAACACAGCTAATATGGTTTTAAACAAGCCTAGTAAAAAACACTAACTGCTCACGTTATCCGGCTGGCATAGTTCTAGTATGTTTTCCCATGTTCCTGTGTGAGACACCATTTTACTGCATTAGTGAGGAAGGCGACGAGCGTTCATTCCGTATGGTACATTCCATGGACAACCTACTACTACATAGTGTTTCATTATTCACATTTCAACCAAAGCAAATCAGTTCCCGGATCTTGCAAGTAGGATGTATCATCCTTCACTTACTCTTGAGAGGACCAATAATTTAGACAATACTGCTGCGTTCCTGGACTTGACAGTCTCCATCAATGACACCGGTAATTGTATACTGGCAATTTATAACAAGACAGACGCCTACTCGTTCAAAGTTATTCGCTATCCAAACTTCCACTCCAACGTGCCACTTCGCATCGGACTAAACACATTCCACGGAGAAATGATCAGAATATATCGCGCGTGCACGAACATAAGTGATTATATTGAGCGTATCAAGCAGTTAATCCGTACTTTCATTCATAATGGATACTCCATAGACCTAGTAAAAAGTAGATGGCTGAAAACGCTAGCTATTAACCCTAATATTTGTCTGAAATACGGTAAAAATAACGGACAATTGACTGTTCAAATATTTGATTGATCAACTCCAAAGTCATGCAGCAATCGATGGAAACACTGCATCTTTCCCCCTGGAATAGGCGTAGCGATCTATTGACTTCGCACCTCGCGGCTTGCCCCCTGTGGGGGGCACGAGAGACTGCGATCTACAGTCGAGGACACTCCTCCTTCTCCCCAATTCGCCCATCGTTCTCCCATTCTCCCTTCCCCTCTCCTCCCTCGTACTGGCGTCCCCTTCACCTGCCGACTACCCCCTTCCCCTTCCTCCTCGCCCTCGCCCTCTACCTCCTCGTCGCCATGGCCAATGAAGAGGAGACCCCATTCTTCACATCGGAGGCAGTTGGTGGAGACGAGTTCAGCGAGTGCAAGGTTGTGTTGTTTTGATTACTTTCCTTTCTACTCTCCTGATAAGTAGTTCATTTTTATTCCATTCCTCCCAATTCCACTAGTGTCTTTATTCCACTCTTTCCCATTTCACTATCGTGTACCTCCGCGGGTTCTCTCTGATGAGTGCCCCGCCTGCGGAGTGTACGACCAGTTGTCAGAGGCAAGGGGCCGAAACAACTGGTCAACTCCCTTCTTCCCCCCGCGCTTTGCAAAGTTAGTTTAGTGCGCTTCTATCATTTCTTATTTTTGTTTATATATTTCTTTACTTAAAGGGTCCCTGCCACGAAGACTGTTTTGAAAATATCGTTTGAATTTTGCACGATGCCTGAATTTCAGGGAAAAGACACAATTGTGTACTCGTTCGCCTGCGACCGTAACACAAAAGTGTACGACTATTTGACGGACGACACAATTGTGTTCGGATTTGTTCCTGGGAAACACAATTGTGTCGTTTCCCTGAAATTCAGGGGTTCAAATTTCCGATTTTCAAGTTCGATTTAAAGCTTCAGAAATTGTTTTCTGAACTTTTTGTTATGTTTTTGCGTCATCCACAATCGGTCCGAACCGATTCTCATGCTCAGAATGATCATTCCAGACCATCGTGGCAGGGACCCTTTAATTGTTTTCTCCTGTCCCGCCGCTTGATGTGAGGGTTCACTCCGCTCAGCGGCTAGGTCGGGATTTTCCTATCTTATACAATATTCTTTCATTCCACAACTCTTCTTTACCACTTTCCCATCTTCCACCCCCCGGAGCTTGCTCTGGGTTATAGCTGCTTCGGCAGCACCCCCTCCTGCTTGCAGGGGGGATAGTTCGACCTTGTGTCGAACAACCTATACTTATCACTACTTATCATTATTTATTAATAATATTACTAATTTACATTCACACAAATATTAAAATTTAAATAAATATTCTTTTACTCCTGAAATCCGTTGAATAGTCCACAGCAGCAATAACACACTTACTGCACCAACTTCACACCACTCACTGCACCACGAACCATATTCTCTGCACCACGTACACCATACACCATATCTGCACCATCCATATTCCGTAAAGTAGAACTTTCTTTCTCTTCCCTATTCAACAGTGCATACATTAATTCATTCATCTGAATTCATCATTTATTACTTTAATTAAATTATCTTTTCTTCCAAATAATTTATCCTATCACCTATGTTCTTTCATACGATTTAATAATCGTTATTAAACCTCACCCTTTCATCCTGTATATTCTCAAAATGCATAAAGCAATAAATACGTCAACATTCACATACTCAGTTATTCACAACAATTACCAGTCCCTCCTTCCCTCAATACGACGGTTCCAGTGACCGCATTTCCCAATCTCCTCTTTTACAATTACACTAATATCTTTACCTCCTACATCTCTCATCTACCTACTCATTCTATCCATTCTAACATCTACATATACGTCGGCAGTGGGTCGATGGTCGGGGCACGCCCACAGGTGAATCTCCGCATAGCCCCCCTGCATCAAGATATATGAGGCAGGCATAAAGAGTAAAACTGCCAAAAGGCTCGTGAGTATTTGAAGTGGCATCACGGCGGCATTTCTCTTTTCGAAAATCGGGAAGCCACAGGGTTACAAGAGAAGAGAGGCAACGATAAAAATATTTGGTAGTTTTTGAATGCTTCGTATATTCGAACTTTCTTCCTATATTCCTCGTGCTAAAAATTTAATGAATTGCTCGTTGGTCGTCATACCGAAGCATTTTCCTTCGCATCCACGAGCGAACCTGAAAGAGATAATGTCTATTTTTGAAAAAGCCGAAATTTATGTCGAGATTGAAAAGTTAAATGGCTCACCCACTTGAAGAGTCCAGGCGAATCGCGGGAATCGACTGGCATCCTAAGAGCAGATCAATTCCAATGACAGCGCAGAGAACTGCGAAGGAACAGAAAGGAGAGAGACGAAAAGACGTGCCGATCAAAATAAGTCACGGGTGCGGAAAAGGAGGAAGGGGCTGAAGCATGATTTCTTCTAGCAACAACTCTTTTCTCCGTGTGATGACTATCATTCCGCTCGCAGGAATTTCGTTGCAGGAGCTTCTAGCGAGTGTATTTTTTGGCAGAATGCCAAGAGCCGTGTCAAAGATTGCCAGATTTTAAAGCCATGTTATTTCCTAATACTGAAATATTCTAGAATGACCCCCAGTCCAAGTTCGTGTAACCGCGGCGAAAAATGAAGGGTGGGGCTAAGGACCCTATGGCGACTCCGAAATTGATCGAGGTGGATCACAATTCGGAATGAATGATTTGATTCCAGCGCCGACATACCGTGTGATTGTTGGACAAATAAGATAAAAGGGTATACCCGACTGGTACTGACAACCCAAATACGAAATACTCCATAGTTCATCCACCTACTCGTTGGCGGAAATACTGGCGATTTCAATTCCGATCTCGCCATTTCCCTCACTGCGTCTCGTTTCTCTGCACCCTCTTACCCTCAATCTCTCATTTTGGACTTCTTCGATTGTGTTGACTCTCAGTGCTCTCCCTAAGCTGACAGCAATTTGTTTACGCCTTTCGAGTCTAGATTACACGTGCTGGAGCGCGAATGTTGTAGTCACGTCAAAATTTTCCTTGGAATAAATGCTGTGTCGGAAGGCTTGTCATGGAAGCAAAAAGTGGGCGCTGCCCTCCTATCAGCATTAGCATGTGACATGATATATGAAGAGACATTCCGGCCAGAAAAACCGTTGTGCCGATACGCGAAAAAACAGGATCTTAAATAGTCCCACTTTCTTCTGATCATTGCGATCATTGTGAAATGATTTTTCATTGCAGACTATATATCTCTCAAGATCAAGGACACATGACAGCTCAGTACCAGAAATTCCATGATGATGATAAGTCCATCTTCAGATGCAGATCCTTCGAAGTATTGTCCCACGGCCGTGGGGCATGGGCTTGTGCATGAGGAAGATGTCGCCAGGACTCGACCCAACCGGGATTCAGCAGGGCGAACCTGCGCTATCTTGGACCAAGATTTGGCGTACTCGCAGTTTCTCATGGCTAAATATACCGAATATTTTGTCTCTATGTGAGTCAGCCCTCTGCGGAGAAGGATGACGAACGTATCACAGGAGCCTTGTATAGAGACGTGGGTTTCTACAGCGGACATGAAAACTCGATCAGCAAAAAAATTGAGCGGAGTGGGGTTCGAACCCACGCACCCTTACGAGTAGTGGGACTTGAATCCACCGCCTTAGACCACTCGGCCATCCGCCCGTGCTCCAACTGTAGATAGATGGCCGACATGTTATCGGCGGAAAATCGTTCCGAAGAATGCGAGCATGGCCCAGTTGCAACATAAATATCGGAGCGGATGCGGGTTCAGGACAATGGACAACTCTTTTTGCATCGCAATTCTCAGTTGGTTTTTTCTCAAAATGTTCCTCCGAGGACACGATCAGCTCGCAATGGGGCTAATCCGACCGCTCATCAAAAGTAATAAAAGTGACCGTGAGAGAGGACGAAAAAATTCAGGCCCTTGCCTCCGACCGTAACATTCAAGCAGTCATACATAAGTATTTATTCAGAGACCATGAGAAGTCGCGATGCGTTTATTCTGGTAATAATGAGTCAAGAATTCTAGATAAGAACAAGCACAACACGCAGAGTAACAAAGTATAATACGAACTCATTGAGCTACACGGTAGGAGGGCTTTTCACGAAGTAGCGGTGGATATGCGGAATGACATCAAGACAATCATGATCTTCGTCGTGGTTCTGCTGCTCGTCTCCCACCATCGGTTGGGCGACCCTATCCAACCAATACTTCCTCGCGAAGCTCCTCCTGAAATGCTAATTTGAATAATTTATTACGAGACGTTGAGTAAAATCGAAGAGATTTGTGAAAAACACGCTACGAATTTTCATGTACTAAAGCACTACTGATGTGATATAATAGTTCGATCTACTGATATAATAGTTCGATCTACTGATATAATAGTTCGATCTACCTTGTCACAACCTCTAGCATTACCATTGTTAGTAAAATATTCACGAAAATATTAACCATGGAATACCTTAAAATGAGTGGATCTTTGTGTTCACCTGCTCGTCTCTCATCGGCTCTGGGGGCGATCTGTCTTCTAACAACAACTCCCTCGCAAAGCTCTTCTTTGATTGCTAATTGTAATAATGAATTTCGTGACGTTGAGTAAGTAGTAATCGCACAAAAATCGTGAGGAACACCAAGAGCTACGAATTTCCATGCACAAAACGGACAGAACTAGCTTATGATCTACCTCGTCACGCACTATAATAATACCATTGTTATTAAAATAGTCACGAAACAATGATAGCCATTGAATATCTTGCCAGGCTGGGGATCCTCTTGCAAATGGCGCGGGGTGATCCACTTCGCTTTGTGATCCGACACTTCCTCGCGACGCTACTCCTGAAATAACAATGTCAACAAAAGATGAGAAGGCAGCAAAGGTTGTTGATCTACCACATCACGCCCTCGAATATGACCAGCATTCGTCAAATAGTCATGTAAAAACTGTAAATCAAAGAATATTTTAATTGATGGGGATACCGAGGGGCGATCCTCTTTGAGGTGAAGTTATCTACTTACTACATAAAGCACGTGTTTGTCTGTCAGTCAGTCAGTGCCTGCGTAACGACATGTGCACAGAAGGGTCCTCAAGACCTGGGACCTTGACCAAACGACTTCGGGTCTCGAGAAAACTTCTACCGTAACCGAGTTCGGTGGGTCAGACTTTTAACTTCCG